>JAGFMF010011774.1:2257522-2359788 GCA_019455555.1 Galemys pyrenaicus | reverse complement strand
GGGGAAGATCCCAGAGGGTGCACAAGGGACTGAGGTGATGGTGCACGGGTGAAGTGGTGGTGGGTACCCCCTGGGGACTACAAATGATGTCAAATATAACTAATAATATTAAAAAAAATTAATGAAAAAAAAAAGAAAGAATGAAATAAATCAGGAGAAAGGTAAAAAAAAATTTATGTGCATACAATTATTCATTATATTCCTTTATTGTATATTGATTGTCCATGTAATCTGTAAGATTTCTACTTTCATATCTGATAGTACCAATTTGTGTTTTTTTTTGGGGTACTAATTGGAGGTTTATCATTTTTATGCAAAAAACAGATTTTGATAACCCTGGTTTTCTCTATTTCCCTGTTTTTTAAATTTTGTTGATTCCTACCCTAATTTTACTATGTATGTTCTTCTGTTTACTTTTTACTACTTTTTTATTTATCTTTTTTCCTAGCATGGATAATTAGATTAATGATTTTATAATTTATTCTTTTCTAATTACAAATTTAATGCTATAAATTTCCTTGTGGGCACTGTTTCCCATACCTTTTGATAAGCTGAATATTAATTTTCACTTACTTCAAAATATTTTAAATTTTTTTTTGAGATTTATTCTTTAGTAACATGTCCTTAGAAGTGTGTTATTTAGTATCCAAGTATTTTGAGGCTTTCCAGTTACCTTTCTGTTACTGATTTCTAGATTAATTCCACTATGGTCTGAGATCAGAGATTGTATGATTTCTGTTATTTTAAATTGTTAAACTGTGTTTTGTGACCAAAAGTGGGATCTATCATCTGAGATATACAGCAGGGTATATAGGGAGGTGTTGTGATCAAACAGAGGAAGGAAGAGCACAAATGACTGTGGTGATGGGTACTGGGTGCTGTGGTGGTAGGAGTTTTAGGGGGACTACACCTGAGGGAAGAAATCAAATACTGTTCAAAAATTAATAACAATGTAAGAAAATAAGTAAATAACAACAAAATGTGAATTCTCTTTGTATATTTGAGCTTTAAAAGTATGTGTATTCTGGTATTGTTGAATGAAATTTTGTGTAAACGTCAACTAGATTCACTAAATAAATGTTGGATTCAGTTCAACGATGTTCTTGTTAATTATTTTGCCTGTTGGGTCTGTCAATTGACAATGGAGGGATGTTGAGGTCTCAAATTATAAATGGTGGATTTGTTTGTTTCTTTGCAGTTATATCAGTTTTTGCTTACATATTTTGATGATTTGTTGTCAGGGGACTTTATGTATTCTTGAATAACTAAACTTTTTACTATTATATAATATTTCTTTTATCCTTGATAATTTTCTGTCTCAACATCTACTTTGTCTGAAATTAATATGGTCACCTAGCATTCTTATGATTGATATTATCTTAGTATGCCTTTTACTTTTAATCTATCTGTGTCTTTATATTTAAAGTGTGTATTTTTAGGCAATAGTTGAGGTTAAAATGTTTCTGTTTCTTAATCTTTGGTATAGTTATGGTGCGTATACACACTTGTCAAAGGCAGAAGTTGCAATCTTGAAACACAAACAGTGTTGTAAACAAGTATCACCTCAATTTTGAAAAATTTTCTTGAATGTTTCTCTCCTTTAATTGGATATTTAGGTCATTGATATTGAAAGTGATTGTTGATATAGCTGGATTAATATCTACATGTTTAATTGTTTGCTACTTATTACTCGTTTTTTATTTCTATTTTTGTCTTCCACTCTTTTTATGCCTTCTCCGTCCCTTGGATATTTTGTATTATTCTATCTCTTTCATATCTTATCATATAAATTGTGTTTCTTAAAACAATTTAGTGGTTTGCTGATGGCTTATAATTAGATTTGCAAACAATCCAAGACCACTTAGAACTAACACTCACCTGCTTCCTAGGTAGTACAGATAGTTTGTAACAGAGTATTCATAATTCCTTTCTCTCTTCTACTGAAATGTTATATTTCATGTAGTTTTTCCATCAGTTATAATCATCCAATACATTACTCTTATCATTAATTTGCACAGCTATCTATTAGATCCATTAAGAATAAGACAAATATAAGAATTCATTTTATGTATTTATTTTATTCTTTGCCTAACATTGTCCCATACTTTAGTTTTATTCTTTCTCTAGTGCTTTTCTTTTCTATGTAGAGAATCCAATTAATGACCTATATTATTTTCTTTTTCCTTAAAAAATTTCTTTGACCATCTCTTGCAAGGCAGGTCTACTGGTGCCATAACCCCAATTTTGGCTTTTCTGAGGGAATATTTGTTACTTCTGTACGTTTCAAGGGTAATTTCACTAGATTTTAGAATTGTAGGTCTGTGGGTTATTTTCTTCAACACATTGAATATTCCAACTCATTCTCTTCTTGCTTGCCCGTTTTCTAAAGAGAAGTCTGATGTAATTACTATTCTTGACCTTCTTAAGTTAATGTCTCTCTCCCCCAACCCCTGGGTTATTTTAAGATTTATTTATTTATATTCAGGTAACATTGGTTTACAATACTTATATGATTCAGAGTTATAGTATCTCACCTCTTCAGATGTATGCTAGCTTAACACACCTGTCACAAGCAGAGTCCATGTGCCCCTCCCATCTTTACTCACCATAAATACTATAAAATCCCACCCTTCCTTCAGAACTTTAGTTAGATCCCAGTTCCATGTAAAGTTTTTCCTTATGAATGGGTAACAACAAACTGTTTTCATGCATTCTCTGGCAGATTAGCAGTCACAACATAACTTCAGTGTACATTTGCTGATTTGGGTAAATATATACACACATAAGATATTTGACCCAAGCAACTATCAAGACAGAGAACATTAACATTATCATGAAAATTTCTTTGGGATCCTTTCAGTTTCATTTCTATCCCCTGTATTCCATAAGAAAGTATCATTCTGACTTTTTCCTACATTAATTAGATGGTTCTATTCCAGAAATTCATATGAACAGAGTAAAACAATATTTCCTCTCATGTAAAGTTTCTTTCTCAGAGTTATATATTTGAGACTTATCTGTGTCATTACATGTAGCAGTAGCTCATTCAGTTTTAATTGTGATTAATAATATATTATGTGAATTTAGAATATTCCATGTTACTGTAGGAGTACACCTCCCCCTCCCTGTGGCTTCTGGTTCAGAGATATGTAGTGGAGCTTGCCTGCCCGGCTTTGCTGTGAGGCCCACAGCCTGTACAAGCCCGCTGATGCTGGCACCATCATAGTTCATGTGCTCCCAATGTGATGCTGAAAATGGACTGATCATGTTTGAAAGATAGGCATCCTGAATGGGATATAAGGACATCATGGCTTGGACAGAATTGTTCATCCTCTCCTGAGAGGACCTTTGAAGTAGACCTCTGAGAACTTAGCATCAGACGTCCAGTTCTTATCTGACTTACCTGAGTGACTTGCCTGATGGACCTGTTGAGACCCTTGCATCTGATCTCCACTTACAATTGCCACCTAACTGCCTGATCACTGCTCTTTCCTCCTGACCTGCCTCGACATCACATCCTGACTGTCACCACTGGCTTGTGCCTGGTGTCTCTGAAAGAGCTGTAATACTGGTGCCTGATTCTCCACGTTATTGCCTGCTGACCAGTGGGGACCAGCAATGCTAACCTGGGCTCAAGTATCTCTAAGAGCTGCCTACCACATCTCATCCTCTACCACTGCCTACACTGTTGCACTTGCTCCAGCACATCTGACTAGATTCCACCAGCTGCCCAGGAGCCCAGCTTCTCCTTGCCCCAGGGCTGGGGTCGAGCAAAAGGCTGGTGCCAGCTTCCCCCAGCAAGAAGGTCAGGGTCCACCAGCGGCCCAGGTGCCGAGCTTCCCCATGGCCCCAGGGCTTGATCGACCAGCCTCAGGGTAGACGAGTTTTGCCCAGACCCAGGTCCAGGTTAGACCAGCAGATCTGGGGCCTAGCTTCCCCCAGCCCCAGGGAGAGGGTTGACCTGCAACCTGGACGCTGAGCTTCTCATGGCCCCAGGGCTATGGTCGACCAGCAGCCTACATTTACCTGGCCCCAGAGCCATGATCAACCAGCAGCCTGGGTGCTGAGGTTCCACTGGCCCCAGGGCTGTGGTCGACCAGCAGCCCTGTGCCTATATTCACGCGGCCTCAGTGCCGGGTTCCACCAGCTCAAGGGTGCTGAGCTTCCCCTGGACTCAGGGTCAGGTTCCACCAGCTGCCCGTGGGCCAAGCTTCCCCTTGCCACAGTGCTGGGGTCACCCAGTAGCCCAAGGGCTGGTTTCAACCAGCAGCCTGGGTACAAAGTCTCTCCTGGACCCAGAACCCAGTTCCACCCCGCCACGGGGGCCAAGCTTCTCTAGGACCCAATGCTGTGTTCCACCAACTTCCCCAGGGGCTGATATTCTCTGGGACTCAGGACCGGCTTTCAATAGCCAGTCAGGGGCCAAACTTCCCCCGGACCAGTGGCGCGGGTGGATCAGCAGCAGTCCAAGGCTGAGCTTCCACAGGAAAAGTTTAGGCTTCCACCGGCCACCAGGAGACCGACCTGCCCCCAGACCCAGGGCTGGCTTCTACCACCCACCCAGGGGGTGAGCATTCCAGGACCCAGGGCCAGCTTCCACAAGCAGCCTGGGAACTGTTTTTCCCTTGGAACCCAGGGCCGGTGTGGTCCCAACAAGGGACACAACAGCAAGTTCTCGATGATTCAGGCAGATGGGTCAAGGAAGGAGTCCTGGAGCTCTCGGTGGCTTTTTCAGTCTTTTTATTGATATTTACACCAGAGGTGACCAGGTACACGACAGGCAAGGTGGCCAGGAGGCTGGCAGGCCTCCTAGCCCCCAGCATATCCTCACTCTCTGGGCTCTCTAGCCTGTCATCTCTGCTTCTTCTCTTCTGCCACTTCTGCTTCTCTTGTTCTCTGTTCTACTGGCATTCTCTTGACGCTATCCTTATACAGCCATGTCTAAACCCAGGTGCACCCACCTGTGTTTCCACTGTGCTTTCATACACTGTGTATGCCCACTTAGGCATGCGTGCAGACCCGCAGGTGTCCATATTTATACCAATGGTGGGAGGGCGGAAAAGCCTGATACTTTTCTCTGACCCTACAGCCAGGTTCCATCAACCACCCAGGGGCCAAGCTTCCCCCAGACCTATGGCTAGCTTCCATCAGCTTCCCTTAGGCAGAGCTTTCTCTGGACCCAGTGATGGCTTCCACCAGTTGCCTGGGGGGCCAATTCCCTGGGGACCTAGGGCCAGGGTTAAGCAGCAGCCCAGGGTGAGTTTCCAAAGGCCCCAGGTTTCAGATCCACAAGCAGCCTGGAGCTGTTTTCACACTCCCTGGGGCCGGGTTGACCAGCAGCCTGGGTGGGGGGGGGGGGGGCGGCAGGCAATATTCACCTGGACCAGCCTGACTTCTAGCTGCCTGGGGCCAAGCTTTCTCCATGTCTGGGCTTGGCTTCTACCAGCTGCCCCAGGGCTGAGCTCCCACAGACCAGGGCCAGTTTCTACCAGTCGCTGGGGGGTGTGGGGTGGGGGCAAGCTTCCCCTTGCCACAGCTTCCCCAGGAGCTATAGGTGGGGTCGACCAGCAGCCAGAGTGTCCAGCTTCCCACAACCCCATGGCCGGGATGACCAGCAGCCCAGTTGCCGAGCTTCCCCTTGCCCCAGTGCAGTGGTTGATTAGCAATCCAGGTTCTGAGCTTCCCCCAGACCCAGGGCCGGGTTCTAGTAGCTGCACTGAGGCCACGCTTCCCAGGGACCAAAGGCCGGGTTTGATCAGCAGCCCGGGTGCTGAGCTTAAACCGGCCCCTGGACGGGGTAGACCAGCAGCCCAGGTGTAGTTTCGCTCTGCCCCAGTGCTGGGCTCGACCAGCAGCCATGATGACCAGGCATCCTGGTGCTGTTGCATCCAGCATTGTCCAGCCCAGCTTTCAGATTGCCACTGTTGGACTGCTGTGGTGCTGCCTTAGCAGCTTCACCTGTGACTGCCTCCAGCTCTCACTGAGAGTTGGGTCCTGGCCTGCCTCTTATCAGTATACTACCAGCTCTTGTTGAAGATACACCATCTTGCACAAGCAGCTTTTGGTTTGGACTATTGGACACTGCAGACACTATGTGAGGTAGGGCAGATTGCCATTTGTGGTCTTAGGAACATTTTGCTTTTTCCCAGTTTCCCCCTTGTTAGTAAACATTGTCATTACACTCTGAGACTGAGATGTGATGAGGAACCACGAACCATGTCCACTTTCAGGTTTTATACAGTTTCATTTCTGCTCTCTTGTCAATGGATATGTGGAATATTTCTAGTTTTTTTAAACTTAGGAATAAAACTGCTCTGAACAGTCTTATTTAATTATCTGGAATGCTATACCAAGTTGGAATTGTTGAATCACGAGGTAGGAATAAGTTTAACTTTGTAAGAAACTGTTGGGACTTTTCCCAAAGGGGGAAAGTTTTACATTCCCATTAATAACATAGTAACATTCCAGGAATTTGAGACTACTGTAGAAAATCAGTTAAACTTATAAATGCGGTCTATTTTCTAGTCCTTTCTCTGTTTCATAAATCTATCACTTTCTATGCAGACCCCTACTTCCTTGAACATTTTTTTTTGAGACAAATCTTGACATCAGGGAAAGTTACTCCTATGAATTTGTTCTTTTAAAAATATTATTTTGGATAGTCTCGATTCTTTGAATTTTCATAAACATTTTAAAATCAGTTTATCAGTTTCCTCAAAAAGATTCTTAAATATTTTATTTAGGTCATTTTGTAGAGGAACTAAACTTAGTTTTTGAATCCTTTGATTCATGAATGTGGTGTATCTGTCCATTTGTTTATTTAGTTTAGAGAAATTTCCTTTTCTATATGTTTATTGCCAATTATAGAAAATCAAATTATTTTTGTGTATGACCTTTATCCTGCAGTCTTATTAAATTAATTTACTGGAAATATAAATTCATTATGTTTTCATGTTGTAGTTTCATTAGGATTTCCTAAATAAACAATAATAAATGTAAATAAAAATAGCTTTGCTTTCCCCTTCCAATTGTATGACTTTTCCCCCATTTTTATTGCTAGTCACACTGGCTAGGCTCTCTAGTAAAAATGTTAAACAATGTAATGATCATTTATACACTCATTTATAATATTTGCTTTGTTCTTGATCTTAGGTAGAAAGCACTGAGTCTTCCAAAATTGATTATGGTGTTAGCATTAGGTTTTTAGAGACACTTAATTAAGCTCAATTAATTTTTCTTCTATTTATAGTTTTATGAGTTTTTCTCAGCAAAGAGAGTGGAATTTGGTTATTTTTTCCCCTGTATCTATTGAAATATTCATAATGATTTTCTGCCTTTATTCTACCATTCTCATCCTTGTGGTTATCTGAGACACAAATACCTGTGGTTCCTGCCATCAGAAAGGGGGGTCAATAGAGGTGGGAGGACTTACAATGATATGACAAACATCCACTTTCTGTTTGTGAGCATTTACTCATATGCATGTACCATCTACAAGGAGACCTGGGCAAAGTAGTCCTTTGCTACATGGTTATATCTCCAGAAACTAATGAAATGGTACACAAGAAGGAAGAACAGATGTTGTTGGGTAAGAGAAGAAAGACCATTTAACTAATATTTGAATATCTTGAGGGATGGGAAATCCATTAATGATCAAAGCAGCCAAATTCTTTCTAAAAAAATCCAAAAATGACATTTTCTTTTTGGGTAGACTTGAATCTGTGTGCATATAGCTTTTTCTAATTCTTCTGAATTTTACTTCTCAAATATAAGACTTTATGTTATTTACTTCTACTAGACTTTAACTCATTTAATTCTAAGACCATTGATGATTTCATCACCTGAAAACCAGAAGATCCTCTATTAATCTATCTAGGTTTGTCTAAGCTCTTTGGCTTGGTATTGATGGTCTCTGTCTCAGAAGGAGAAGCATCCACAGAACAAGGCATCTTGTGACATTATGCTATCCCAAAAGCATGTGTAGCGACTTCACAAGGAAGCAGTGAACTTGTCTACTGTTAAGGTCTGGGTTCTGATTTTTGTACCTGTCTTGTCAGGTTCTGTCTTCCTCAGTGCATCAGCTTTGTCCCTGGGCCAGTTTCTGTTGGGTAACAGGATGGCTGCAGCAATCCTCCGGACAAATAAATAAGATATTCTACAACCAACATTATCTCTTTTCCGTTCTGCCATGTTTCCTGAAATGTTGTCATGCACCTTTCATTCCTTTGGATTCAGATGTGGCAATCTCCTAACATGCATACCCAAATTAAGACTAAGAGATCTTCACATTGATTACTGGAGGAACTGCAGAAAAACATGGCAACATAAAGTAACTCTCAGTAATTACCATCTCAGTATGATACGCTTTCTTTAAATGAGGAAATTTGGGTTATGACAAGTTAAGTGATTTGACTAATGCTACATGACCATTTGATAACAGAGCTGTGCAAATCAGTGTTGTCAAGTGAGATTCTGACAAGATGGTGGGGAATAAAGATGCTGGACTCACCTCTTCCTTAGACTCACAAGCAGATTGCAGAAAGAACAAAATCAGTAACCCCTGAAGGAAAAATGTACAACCCAAGCACACATTAGGAACAATGGTCCCATAAACAATGGTTTATGCGAACACTTATTATAGTGACAAGGGGGCAGTGAAACGCACAAGAGGGAGGGGTGGCTGCTGTGTGGTAGCCCCTATAGTCGCTGACTCAGGGGCATATGCCAACACTGGGGATCCTTGAGACCTGACACTGCTGGAGAAGAGGTTGCACAGAATTGGTGCCCAGGACACTGGATGCACGTTAGGGGAATGTGGGAATGGAGGGGTGAGCAAGGATCACTGGCTTGAGCCTGAGGATGTTAGTTTAGAACAGGTGGAGTCTGACTCAACGGGGTGAGCCAGGTTGCTTCTCCTGTGTCTCCTCAGAGAAGAGACTGTTATTCAAGACAAGGCTGGGATATTAAAAATATCTGCCACTCCCCCACCTAAGGTTCAAAGTCAAGACAGAAAATGAATATTTGCATAAACTAGAGTTTAAGCACCTGTTAATAATAGGAGCAAACCCAAACCCTCGTCCTCACCCCCACCTGGGTAACATTCTGTGCTGAAAAAGAAAAGAGAACAGCTCCTGGCCTGTGATCCCATATCAACTACTGTCCAAATTTGTTCTTCAGTTTAAATCCATTTGTAACTAGGAAGCACCACAACTAGTGTTCAAAAGTGGCCTAGAGGTGGAAGCTGATAGTAGACCACACAAAACACAGACTGAGCAGCTGGCCTGGAAGAGGGGGATCTGCAGCACTTAATGCTGGTGCCCAAAGCAGAGTAGGAAGCTGGAATCCCTGGCCCTCATAGGAGGTGATCTTTGGTTGTCTTACTGTCCTCTTTTATACCTACTACCTCTCGCCAGTACTAGTTCTTCAACTAATTCGACAGGTGTAAAGGCAAAAATCTGAAATTTTATCCCTATCACCACCCATAAAAACTGAAAATGAAAAGACAGAAGAACATAACAAATGCTGAAGCAAAAACCACAAGTAGTGAGTGTGTGCGTATTTGCTCACTTTAGATATGTGTTTAATTTAATAATTTATAGATGCGCCAAAAGCATACCATGCAAACATATTAATCAGGGAATTCACTGTGGCCAACTAAAGTTTACTATGGGCCTCTGATGTCAGATAGAGCTTAAGCTGAATCCTATTTCCTTTGCTTACTGAATTTTGGGAAGTTATTTCATTTCTCTGAGCTTCAGTTGCCCTATCTGTAAACCAAGGATACTTTGTAAACCAGGATTTCTCAGTCTTAACATTAACATTTTGTTCTGCATAGTTCTCTGCTTAGTGGAAAAGCTCTTCTGTACAGCTGTGTACCTGTGCAGGGTGTTAGCAGCACCCTACTGTGTGCCAGCAGCACCAACACCTTCCCATAATTTGTGACAACCAAAAAGTCTCCAAGCATAGTCAAATGTCCACTAGGATGTGAAATTACTGCTTTTGAGAATCAAAGTCTTCACACAGTGCCTGGCTCAGGGCAATACTTTTATACTATTAGAATGTCTATCTCTTCTACGACGCCCATCCTCTTATCCCCCAGGATCAACTCCATCTACCCTGCTTCTTTCACTTTGAGTAGAAGCTCTCTGCTCAGGTCTGTGGGAGGAGAGATTTCTTGGGTGTGGAACAGACAGTGGATAATCTCTTTGATTCTGCTTCTTAGTTACAAATGGATTTAAATTGAAGAACAAATCTGATGGTATCATTTTCAGAACTGCCTCAAATCCTGCATTTTCCGTCACATTTTCAATAGACTCATTTGCAAATTGTAGTCTCAGCTAAAAAATAACATGCATTATGTTAGATAGCTGTAATTTTATTTGTGGGGGATGGCGCTGATTTTTTTTTTACCCAGAGTAAATGCATGTGTAAAATGTGGACTTCTGGTGCAACTAGAAGATTTACACTATAATGCAGAGAAACCAAATCATGAATTACAGAGCATGGAAGACTTTCAAAGTTTCTGATTAAAATGCAGACCCTGACAAGTTGGGAAAGTAGGAGGTCAATATTCACATATGGGCACTGGTGCTGATTTCAATATAGGCGGTGAAAGAGCCATACTCAGGGGTGACTGAAAGGGGTTTTGCTTGTGAAATGAATGGTATGGTTGGTCAGAGCTACTATGGTTCAGAGGTATGGCTCTGAGGGCTTGGAAAAAAACAGGTCAATTTGCCTGGAAAATGGGGTCCTGACTCTGGTCATCAAAGCAGAGGTGTGATTTAGGGTCCCCTATCACATCCCACCCAGGTGGGCGAAGATCTGAGGGTGTCATCCAAATAATTTTTCTGGGACAAATTATTCCTCCCGACCCCTGCCTCCAGCGGACACCTGTCCTCAGGTCAGCCCTCTCCTTCACCTGACTCACCAGATGAAGCTCCACACCCCTCCTGGCCTTTCTGTACCTTAGACCCAAATGCCAGTTTCTATCTCAGCCAAGGATAAACCTGATCTTGAAATCAATTGTCTCCTTGTTGATCCCTAACCTTCAAGAACAGTGTTTCTCCACCAGGGGGCATTCTGTCCCTCCCCCCAAGGGACACTTGACAAGGTCTGGAGATATTTTGGGTTGTCATGACTGGGGAAGGGTCCTCATGACATTAAGTAGGTGGAGGCTAGGGGTATTGCCAAACAGCCCATAAAGCAGTGGGAAGTCCCAAGTCATGGGTGGAGTGCACCTCACTGTCAAGCATACAAGCTTGCTGCTGTGGAGGAGCTAAGGTCAAATCCGTCCTCCCTGCTTCCTGACTGTATAACCCGAGCACAGCAGCTTTCTGTAATGTGGGTTTGCTGAGCACTCACCTCACAAATGCTGTGAGAACGGAAAGAGTGAATTTGTGCAATGTGTTTGGAGCAGTGCCTGGCAGACCCGGGTCAGTGAGTGTTTGCTAGAATCACACCACCATTCCTGGGTGTAGTGGGGGCCTTTGGTGAGACCTGACCAAACCTTTGCAACAGCTGCTCTGTGGGCCTTCTGGCCAGGGCTCTGTTTCCTCAGTGAGGCTATTATTTTCTTTGTCCCATATTTGCATTTCAGACCCAACTGATCAGTGGACTTGGTCTTCTGTGATTAACTTTCTCCCAGAAAACCTGCCCAATGGACAACATAGACTCAGGGAGTTTCAATAACTTGCCCAAGGGCGAGAAGCCAAGGAGTTCCTGCCTCTGCGCACATGACAGTAATAAGTGACGCTTTCTTCCCACTCATTCTTTTCTGCTCCTGTGCTTGGGCACATGGGAGCCCTCTTAGGGAGGAGCTGGCCCACTGTGACTTCTGGGTCTCTTCTGGCCTTCTCTCTGCCTGATGAGAGCCCACACTCTTTACTCATGCCCGTAGGTCAAAGCATACCCTCTGCCCCACCCAAGCCAGCCTTGACCACACTGGCAAGGCCTCCTTGCTCGAAGGAGGTCTGATCCTGTCTCTACAGGTAAATCAATTCCCTCCACCTATGCTGTTGGTCTGGCTGGTTTATACCTGACCCCAGCCTTGCAAATCATTGCCCGGTATTGTCCTCACAGCTGTCAAACCCGCTTATCTGACTAGTAAGGCTGCAGGAGCCAGGCCATAAAATTAAATGAAATTACTGCAGAAACTAGGATGTTAGTGACAATGAGGTGGAATTATAACTTGGAGAATGGCAAGGGAGGTTTATGATGCCCCAGTGCCTATCTGCAAAGTCATTATTCAAAAGCCTTCTGTGTTCCCTGGAAGTTCAGGTTTAATATCAGCCTTCGGTGGCTTTAGGAGGGCTGGTCGACTGCTCTGCACTGATTGTTAAAGTAATAGAATTTGAACATTGAAAGATCTCTTGGGTTCAGCTACTTCAACCCTTTCATTTGAGGGATGGGGAAACTGAGGCTCAGAGACATGTTTAGCATCACCCTGGTACAGAATGCGCTCCAGAGGAAGCAGTCTGCAAACGCAGATCCTAAGACTCCTGCCTGGGCCACCTTTCCTAGCTCTTGAAACACTTTTTAAGAGGCAAGAAAGTGTATCCTTGAATTAGTAGACACAGACAAGACTAGGTGACAGGAGTCAGAGACTAGAGGACACCAGGACTCCAGTGAAATGGCGTTTTAACCATTTTCACCTTGTCAAATTCTCTCCAATGGCAAGAACTGCCAGCCTGTATCAAATTGGAAAATATGCTCCCACCATCCAAATCCCACACTAATAAATGTTTTTATTTCTGGCACCAACTTTTTTTTAAAGCTCTTAGGCGATCACATAAAGCCAGACTCAGTGCCTGCCCTCACTGAGTCTATTGGGCAACAAGCAAGTGAGAAAATGATCTCTTTAACAAATGACAGAAGCAAACCACAAATGTGCATTGTATTGAGGGTACAGAAATGCTTAGAAACCGTTATTTGAAGCTATCAGGGAAGATTTCCTGGAAGAGATGTGGCCTGGCTAGAACAGTGTTGTAGCTAATGGGGTATGGAGTGATCATTACCTTCAGCTGAGACTTGGCTTTCATAGCGCATTGCTGTTCTTCTCGGTTTCATAGCCAGAATCTTGAGGAGCAGGGGCTTCCCCGGTGGTGCAAGGGGTTCAGGTGTAGCCCCATGAAGCTACTGGCAGCCACTGCAGCACCAATTCAATTCCCAGCCAGGGAGCTGACCCACATGGCGCAGCAGACCTCTCTTGTCTCGCCCTCTGCTCCCCTCAGCAGTGTGTTTCAGTCTATCACTTGTTCTGTTCCCCACTCTGTCTTCAGTGAATCCTCTCACTTCCCACATGTCTGGCCTGTACCCTAGTTCTTGTATGCATAAATAAAAAAATCTTTTTTTAAAAAAATAATTATCTTTGCTTTATTGTTCCCAGCTTCTAACCTTTTTTAAATTCATTAATTAAATATATTTGACCTCATTTATATTCCCCAGGGAATACAAATGTGCACCATCACCTCAGTCCCTTGTACTCTTTTTGCCCTCTTCCCTGTCTTTGTTCTCCTCTCCCCCTCCTCCCCCCCATGGTCCCTTTGGTTTATCTTTGACTTTGACTTTTGGGTCTTGTTGAGTTTTTTTTTCTTTCTTTTCTTTTGTTTGTTTTGGGTTGTAATTGCTCATTTCCTTGAGCTTTCTCTTCTTCTTTTTGTTGTTGTTGCTCTTTCACATTCCTCCTAATAGTGAAGCCATCCGATATTTTTCTCTTGCATTCTGACTTGTTTCACTGAGTATCACTCCCTCTAGTTCCATCCATGTTTCTATAAATGCCCCTAGTTTCTCATTTCTGATTGCTGAATAATATTCCATTGTGTATATTACCACATCTTCTTGATCCAGTCACCTACTTGAGGGCTTTTTGGTTGTTTCCAGGTCTTAGCAATTACAAATAGTGCTGCGATAAACATAGGAGTACAGGTGCTCTTTTGGATCGGTGTTTTTGTGTCCTTTGGGTAGATCCCGAGGAGCAGGGTTGCCAGATCATATGGTAATTTCATTATAAATAAATCTTAAGAAAAAAAAAGAATATTGAGGAGCAAAGAAAGACTTTACTTATATATTTTTGGGCCTTCACCAGCATGCAACTCAGGTGTTTACACACACTGGGTGCACATGACACATGGGTCAGTGGTGCATCATCATGCAGGACATCATGAGCTTCTGTCTCATCATATGTTAAATGTAGGATCATGGTTACCTTGAGGAGTCACTGGGAATTTAAATGGTAAATTGCTCCTATACCGGCATAGATGAGCTGTTTGAGTGCTTGTCATGTGCATGGTGTGGCTGCAGGTCTACCTAAACAGGCATGAGGCATTTGGTGAAACTGGCTTTGTTTTTCTTTCAAGAAATAGCAAGTCTGGTATCATTGGAACACACATGGGGAGCTGTCTGAGGAACCCAGTGCTGGGGGGTAGGGCAAGCACCTCTGTCATTTGCAGGACAAGGAAATCCTGTTTGTGGGAGTGGCTGCATTTAATACCGTCATCTTTGGGGGGATAGAAGGTGAAATTTCAGTTTGGTGAATGCTCAGATTTACTGGAAATTGCAGAAAATGCTTTGTATGAGATTTCATTCATGACAGCTCTGACCATGTCAATGTTTGTGGAGGGACACGAGATGGACATGCCTTGATTTGGAAATCACACAAAGATAGTCTCAAATCCTTCCCTCAGAACACAGAAATGTAGATCTAGAGAGTTAGAATATAAACTCCCACAGCATGCAATCCCTGTGAGGATTGTATGAAATCATGCATGTGTTTGGCTCCTAGTAACATCGGCCCCCTTCCTGTGTCCTCACGTGAAAGACTCAGGGTAAGCTGGTCCTGACTGAGATCAAGCCTCTGAGGTTTGTCTTTTACTTGAACTATGAACAACCTACGTGTAAGTTGGCGAGCCAAGGGTCTTTGGGACAATCTCTTGGATGCCTCAGAGTAGCGGTGATCCAGAGCTATAGGAGAGAGAACAGGGTGGGGAGTCTGGTGCCCTGACCTTGGCCTCCATGTCAGTGTCATTCATACAGGCAAAGGGTTTGGGCCTACACAAAAAAGCAACACCTCCAGAAATCTCCAGTCTTTCAGTGGGAAGACCCTGGCTACCAAGGGAGGCTTACTCGGGCAGTGCCATAGTTAGCTTTGCAAATGGTTGTCCACTCCATTAAAAGAAATAAAATAAGAAAACTGAGAGTCAAAAGAGAAAAACCTAATCCCTCTCTGATTTCCAAGGGTGCTGTTGCCTTTGGGACTCAGGATGGAGAAGTCTCATGCCCTCACTCAACTCTCCTTTGTGTGAGAGGCCCTGGGACGGCCATCTGTCTCTCCCCTGAGGACTACTCTACTAATTATTCGCACCTGACTGCCAGGGTTTTATGGCAACAAGGGGGAGACAGACAAGTGTGACTTGAGCTGTGACAGAGGAAGGCACAGGGTCAGCATAACTTCTAAATTTTCATCTGCAGTCATCCTTTGAAGCAGACTCAGCACCGGTGAAACAACCAGGGAATTACTAAATATTGAAAATGCTTTTATGTGACATTCTGACCCAGTTTTTCAGGCAAAAATAAATAGTAGCACAGACAGGTGGAGACCATGTGAGTGGGGATAATCTATATGCCCCAAATATAGCAACTCCTTTTCAGAGTCCTACATAAAACAGGCACCTAGTCTCCCAGAACTTATCTCTTACAAGTGGCTTTTTTAGATTTAAGAAAGTCCCTACAATGAGGTATTCATTGTTGCAGTTATGAATGACTTAGAATCTTTTAGGAGAGAAGGGAATCAGATGGTTGTATATATGATTTATTTAAATCATATTTTTAATTGAGGTAACATGGGTTGACAACACTGTACATGGTTTAGAGGTACAGGTTCACCTCTCTTCAGATGTATGTTACCACACCCACCATCAAAGCACCAAAAATCCTCCACCACAGTTCGTTGGGCCTCCTCCCCTCTTTACTCACCACCACCACACTCCCCTGTTGTTGCCTCAATTCTACAGTTAGATTTCTAAGGTTTGTTTCTGTTTAGTTTTGTCTGTTCCTTTGTTTTGTTTCTTTATATTCCAAACATGTGTGAAATAATTCTGATTTAAGAACTGTGTTTTGTGGCTGTAGATCCCAGTGTGCTTCCAAATACCTGGAATACCTACAACTTCAAACTCTGCTGAGCTTAACACTCCACATCGGTGAATGAGAATATTTTTCATTTAGCCATATATCACAGAGATTATGACAATACATTGTCTACCTTACTCATTTTAATGACTAGGTAATGTATTTCCAAGTATTGATGCATCGCAGTTTAACAATTTTCATATTGGCAATATTTCTCAAAACAATGTTGCAATGGGCTAGTTTGCCTATAAATCTTTGTAGACATTAAAGATCATTTTTCTGGAAAAGATTTGAAGTAATGGAGTTGCTAGTTAAATGACAGGAACATTTAATATTTCAACATTTTCTACAAATTGTCCACCCAAAATGCAGTATCTAATTTATATGTTCTCTGCTTATGTATAATTCAAATCCTTGCAGCATATCAAGTTATACATTACCATGTTCATTTTAAAGAGTCAGAGTCAGAGAGGTTAAGAAAGTATCCCTACATCACACAGGAATAAAATAATCCAATGGAGACTTGATAAAGCTCTGCCTGTGTTTGTTTGTTTCACTGTCTATGACATATGGTTGTTTTTTTTGGGGGGGGTGGGGGTGTAGTGGCAGAATGGCACAGGGCAGGTTCTCTATGATCTGAGCAGATGGTAAAGGAGGAGTTCTGGAGCCTTCTGTGGCTTTTTCCAGGCTCTTACTGATTTTTCTACATTAGAGGAGGCCAGATACACTGCAGATAGGTTGGCTGGGGCGCCAGGAGGATGGCAGGCCTCCTATCTGGGGAATCTGCATTCTCTGGGCTCTTTGTTGCTGCTGCTTACTGCTGAGTCTGCGGATTGCTTCTGCTTCTGCTTCTCTTGCTTCTCCTCTGTACGCAGCTGTACTCCACCACCACACTTCTGCTGCTGGTGTCCCCGTGATGCCAGTTTTATATACCCAATCTCTTGGCACAGGGGCGCCCACCAATGCATGCCCATCTACTCCAGGTGCTGCCATCAGGTATGCATGCAGGACTGCAGGGGTCTGTCATTGACACTAATGGTGGGAGGACAGAAAAAGCTGATAACTTTCATGTACCCTACAGGGGGGTATTGACTTTCATTACCTATGAAAATGAAAGTTCATTCATTGGGGGATGAGAAGCTGCAGAGATCTTAGAGTCACATTATCATTAGAAGAGCAACATTGTGGGGTACAAGTAAATTCACACCTAGACAAGTCTTATTTTTTCTTTTGTTAAACATTAATAAAAAGTAACATTTATGAAACATATATCATAAGTATAAAATAATGCTACATGAATGGCAACATGTTCCTGCACAATTTAAGGACTAGACCATGACCACAATCTTTAAGCCGAGTGAGTGCCTACCTTTAATTCCATCTTTTCTCCTTCCCCAGAGATAATCACTGAAATTGTGTTTTTCATTTCTTTATAGTTTTAGCAACTATGGCTGGTCTTTAACAGGGTCACTATATCATGCTTCAGAGAATACATGACTTGTGACCTGTGCCTATGATTGCCCGCCTCCCCGCCCCACACACACATAAAGCACATAGTGCTTAGTATTGCAGATTTTAAACTTTATTTAAATGGAATTGAACCATATGTACTCATCTGCAACTGGCTTTATAACTCTCAACACTCTCCTTAGAGAGAGTTGCCATATGTTAGTGCATTTATGTTCACTGCTGTACAGCATCGCATGCTACCAGCCTAGCAGCCTTTATGTGTTCTGTCTTTGGGCATTCGGCTTGCTTCTGAGCGTGGAGCTGTGAACGCCACACAGGCATTCCCTGGAGCACACGTGCACAGCTCACGCGATCCAGGAAAGGGCATAGGCAGCTTCAGTTTTACTGGATAACACCATATTCTCACTCCACCACGGTAGATGGGTTTTATTGAAGTTCTTTATTAAAACTTGATTTTTTTCAGACTTAATGTTTTTGCTAACCTGTTTAAAATGACATCTAATTGCTTTAATCTAAATGTCCCTGATTAATGATGAATTGAGCACCTTTTCATAGTTGGTATTTCTATTAACTATTGGTATTTCTTTGTCAAGTATTCCTTTAAATTTTTTTGCACATTTTTCTTTTTCCTATTGATTTATATAAATTCTTTATGTATTTTGTATTCTAATTCTTTGTGGGTCATCTATATTGCAGATATCCTTTCCCAATTTGTGATTTACTTTCAATTGTTTTTACTTTCAATGGTTTCTTATGAAAATGAGAAATCCATAGTTTTAATATGTTTACTTTTTTTTTCTTTAGGATTTGCCTTTTTCGAATGTAAAGAAATCCATTTCTATCCTGCTGTCATAAAGATACTCTTCCTTATGGTAATCTAAAATGTTTGTAGTGTTGTGGTACACGTTTAAATCTTCAGAGCACCTGGAATTAATTACGTGTGGTGTGAGCTAATACTCCATTTTTTTTTTCTTCTCACATGGATAACTGTTTCGGGACAGATTGTTGAAAAGCTCATGCTTCTGTCATTGCTGTTACATATCACGTTTCTCATACATGAAGGTCTGTATCAACTTACTATTTTACTCTTCTTAGTCTGTTTCCTAGTACACCCCTGTACCAATGCCACAATTTCTTAGTTATTAAGATTTTTGAATATGCCTGGGGAGGGAGAACCCCCAACCTGGTTTCCTCTTCAGGGGTATCTTGGTGATTCTTCCATCTTCAATGTACATTTTAGAAACTACTTGTCAAATACAACAATATAGCTTTGAGTATTTAGGCTGGATTTATATTGAACCTTATGTCTGAACTGAACTTAAACTAGTTCCAAAATATTCAAGCTTTTGCTCTTTAAACTGTTTTGTCTTCTGGTCCATGAAAATGATATATTGTTTAATTTATTTGAATCTTCCTTAGTATATTTTCCCTTTGGCTTTATTCAGAAATAATTGAAGTACATCAGTATGTAGTTTGAGGTACAAGACATGATGGCTTGATTTTTATATTTGTGAAATGATTACTACAGTAATTAGCGTTCATTTTCTTATATGGATACAATTAAAAATGAAGAGAAAAGAAAAAAAAAACTGGTGATGAGAAGTCTTAGGATTTACTCTTTGACCTTCCTGTATGTTTTGAATTGATGTTATCTAGAGTCATCTTCTTGTACATTATATCCTGAATGCTTATGTTTTTTATAAGTGGAAGTTTGTATCTTTTGACCACTGTCTCCAACCCTCTATCTCCCCACTCCCACCTCTGGTAACCACAAGTCAGATCTCCCTTTTTTATATTTCTTTCTTTTTTTTTTTTCAGATTGCACATAAGTTAGATCATAAAATATGTATCTTTCTCTTTGTGATATTTCACTTAGCATATGGGTTTAAGATACATTCATGTTCAAGTTCTAGAATTTCCTTTTATTTTAATGGCTGAATAATATTCCAGTGTGTGTGTTTGGAGAGGGGACAATTTCTTTATCCATTCATCCATCAAAAGTTATTTAGGTTGTTTCCATGTCTTAGCTGGTGCAATAATTCTGTATGAACATATGTCCATTGTTACTAATGAGGTATTAAAAGCACCGACTATTATTTATTTGATTATTTCTTTTAGTTATTACCTTTTGTTTTATATATTTACTTCTCTTGATGTTTGTTGCATAAATATTTACAATTGTTATATCTTCTGATATATGACCACTTTACCATTATGTAATGAAGTTCTTTGTCTCTTTTTACTATTATCAATTCAAATTCTAGTTTGTCTGGTAGAAGTATGGATATCCCTACTCTCATTGTCTTGAAATATCATTTTCTAGAGAAGGACAAACTGGGGACACTTGGTGGGGAGGGAAGAGGGGAAGAGTTGAGGACAGACGGGAGCACGGGGGACCGAGGTGATGGTGCACTGGTGAGATTGTGATGGGAATACATGGGGATTACAATTGATGTCAAATATATGTAAATTAAAAAAATTATATATATAAAAAAAGAAATATAATTTCCTATCTCTTCACTTTTAGTCTACCTTTGTCTTTATATATATATATATATATATATATTTCTTGTTTTTCCCATAGGTCTAATGTTCTATTTTTTAAATTCTGTTTAATAGTTCATATTTTTTAGCTGAATGCTTTCATTTGATTTTTAAAACCAAATTTTACTGTTTTGCCATTTGTTTACAAAACCGTATGACTTCAGGGGTACAACATCATATGCTTCACTGTGCACATGCTTCACTGGCCTTCCACTAAGTCCATTAGCATATCCATCCCCTTTTCCTTACTCTTCTTTGATAGCCACCATACTTTCCCACAGAGTTTAAGAGTTATATTTGTTATGTTTTGTCAGATTGTTTCTTTTGGTTATTTGTATTCCACAAATAAGTAAAATCATTCAGTAATTGTCTTTCACTTTCTGATTTTTTTCACTTAGCCGAATCACTTCAAGAACCATTCATGTTTCCTAAAAGGCACTGTTTCATCTATTTTAATAGCTGAGGAATGTTCCATTGAGTACATATTCCACAATTCTCCACCCAGGCATTTAGGTTGATTCCATGTCTTGACTATTGTGAAAAATGCTGTTATAAATATAGCATTGCATAAATATTTTTGTATTAGTGTTTTCATATTCTTTGGAAAAATACCTAGAAGAGGTTGCTGGAACTTAAGCTATTTCCATTTTTAGCTTTTTAAGCAACCACCATGCCATTTTCTACAGTGGTTGCTCCAAATTACATTTCCACCAACAGTAAATGTGTATTCTTCACACCCTTACCAGAACTTGTTTCCAATCTTTTTATTGTTTTAACATGCATTTCTCTTATAGTAATGGTGATGTAGAACTTTTTTTTTTTTCTTTTTTTTTGTACCTATGGGCCACCTGCATGTTTCCTTTGGGCATGTGTGTAAAGTTCTTTAATTTTTTTTATTGTTCAGATAAGCTTATGAAAAATTCTATCAGTTATCATTTAAGGAAAATATGTAAATATTTGCTACACATGGAAATAGAGAATATTTTGGTTGGGTATGGAGTCTGAATAATTTTTCTTCTAGGATTTTATAAATATCATTTTAATGTATTCTGGTCTCCATCTTTATTTCCCTGAGAAGTAATTCGCTATAATTTTGATTTTTTAATAATATTTTTGAGCTATTTTTAAGATTTGCTCTATATCTTTAGTTTTTAGCACTTGGCACTGATCTGGTCACATATGAATTTATGCAATCATTATGCTTGTCATTTGCTGCATAGCTTAAACTTATAGATTGCATTTCATCAGAGTTGGGACTTTAAAAACATTATTATACTATTTAATTTTCTATTATAATCTCTTTTTCTCTCTCCTTACTAAATTCCAATTATACATGTTAGAATATGTCCTGTCCCACTCTTGAAATTTTTAAATTTTTCTCTAATTTTTGCCTCTCTCTTTTAAAAATATTAAGTAATTTCCATCAAGTAGTTTTAAATTTCATTTTTCTTCACTTATTTTACTTCTAATATACTGCTAAGGTCAACCAATGAGTGTTTTCTTTATACATTATTCATTTTATTTCTAGAATTTCCAGTGGTATTGTTTTGTGGTTTTACAAATCTCTGCTGAGATTCTCTGTTTATTCATAGACTCTGATTCTTAAAATATTTTAATACATTTATGTTAGCTGACTTAAAGGCCTTTTCTATTAATTTCAATGCTGTTATCATCTTGGTTTCAGTTTTTTATCAACTATATTTTTGTTTTTGAACTGAGCCATGTCTTGCTATTATTTAAAAGTGTAGTATTTCCCTATGGTATGCTGGAAATTATAGGTTATGCATTGTGTGGAGTCTAGATTATATTATTTTCCCTTTCTTATGGTATTTTTAAACATGTATTTTAAGCAAATAAAATTAACATTTGTTAAATTTACAGTTTTGTAAGTGTTGACAAAAGCATGTAATTAGGTAACCATATGGCAATCATAACATAGGACAATTTCAACATGCTTCAAATTCCCTGTCCCTTTTTATAAACATCTCATTGCCACCACCACCTTCTAGCAGCAACTGGTTATTTCCCCTTATATTATTTTGCTTTTACCAAATTTTCATATAAATTTAATGTATGGTATGTTTTAATTTGAATGGTATGTTTTAATTTCTTATTTATTTAACAATTATTTATTTATTTATTTATTTATTTATTTAACATTTCTTCCTTATTTAACATGATGCACATGAGATTTATCTATGCTGAGAATATTAGTATTTTCATTTAATAGTTGAATAATATTCATTTGTATGGATGTTCCACAGTTTATTTATTAGTTCCTCATTTAGGGGGGTTTTATAGTTTGGGGAATTACAAATAAAGTCATTATAAACATGACTGTACACATTTTTGTCTAAACATAAGTTTCAATTTTAGTAAGGCAGTTAAGAAGGAGTAGAATTACAGAACCATGTGGTAAATCTATGCTTAACTTTGTAAGAGTCTGTCAAATCACTTTAAAATGTCTCCACCATTTTGCATTCTCATCAACAAAGTTAAAAACATTACAGTGATTCTACATAATTACCAAATTTGAATTTTTCAGATTTTCTTGTATACTTATTTTATTTATCCTAAAGATGAATACTAGTTTATTCTGGTTTTAACTTTCCTCTAATAACTTATAGTGTTGGACATCTTTTCATGTAACTCTTGATCTTATTTCCTTTGGTGAAGTTTCTATTTATATCTGATCCCCACTTTACAAACTGGACTGTTTTCATATTTTTGAGTTTTGAGAGTTCTTTATAATCACACTTTATTTAATATGTGATTCATAAATATTTTCTCCCAAACTGTGGGTTGTCTTTTCATTTTTCAAAGTGCAGGTGCAATCCAATTGGTTAATTTGCATATTCTTTGAGGAAAATATTGATGATTTTCTGTACACAGATATTTGCTCTATTATCATCATTACAAATAACAGCATTTCTATAAAACAATATTATTGCATTTTTTGTAAAAAATCAGTTGATCACATATGTGCATACCTAAATCTATATTCTTTAATCTGTTCAGTCAATCTTTGAGTCTACTTTGTTCCCATTATTGTACTTTTCCTTAAAGTAAGCTTTCTTCATTTGGAATCTTGAATCAGGTATTGATTGTCTTCTAAATCAGTTCTAGATCTTAAAAATTGTTTTGGTTCTTCTAATTTTTTTGACTTTCCATATACATTTTAGAATCACTTTTTTCTATTCATAAAGACTCTCATGCTGGAATGTTGATAGAATTGAGTTATATATGCAGTTTGATTGGAGAGAGTAGACTAGGTAACTGTAATAAGTCTGCTATCCACATACAAGACATATCTCATCATGTAATTAAGGTTCATTTGATTTATTTTATATTCTATAGCTTTACCATAAAGGTTATTTGCATTAGATTTATACATTGGTTTTAATATTTTGGCAGTATTATCCATAACATTAAAATTTTCTGATTCAAAGTTTTCATTGCTAGTACCCAAAAATGCAATTGATTTTTGTATCTTGAATTTGTATCCCTTGACCTATTTAGACTCTCTTATTCTAATGGGTCTTTTGTAAATTCTTTGCCATTTGTATTTGTCTATGAATAGAATTTATTTATTCTTTTAAAAACCCAGGCTGTTATTTGTTTCTGTTATGATACTGAATAAGAGTCGTAAGTATAAATATTGCTGCCTTGCTCATGAGAATCAGAAAAAACATTCACTCTATCAATTGTTTTGCTTTTCATAACAAGCAAGGAAGAGGGATTCTTGCCAGATGAGTGTTACACGGTTGCTAATTTAATTGCATACTTTCTATCATCTTTTAATATTCTCTTGGTAGAAAGAGGTAACAGGTCCTGCCTACCTACACTCAAGAGGAATGAATCCCACAAACACAAGGAAAGGGAGACTACGGGATTGAGAGTCTGGTAGAGCTGGGGTTTTATAGTTGGCCTATTGTACTTATTGTCTTTCTACATGTATTTCCATACCATTTCACATATGAGGTAAGGAATTTATAGAAATACGCTTCTACATTCTAATGCTGGTATTTGTGTTATTGATTTTACACATGTCATTTTTGTCTATTTTATAAATTCCATAATATTTGATGTTACTTTTTCTTTCAACAATCTATATTTTAAAAACATTTTTAGAATAATATCTCTTTTTAAGCCCCAGGTATTTATTTATTTTAAAAAATATTTATTTTATTTATGCACACAACAACATGAGTGTAGGCCAGAAGTGTGGGAATGATGGGTGGTGGTGAGAGGATTCACCAGAGACAGAGTGGGGAGCAGAACAGGCAGAATGGCTGAAATACACTGCCGAGGGGGACAGCTGCAAACAGGAGAGGTCTGTTGCACCATGTGGGTCAGTTCTTTGATTGGGACTTGAACTCATGCAGTGGTCGTTGAAAGTTTCATAATACTAAGACTTAACTCCTTGAGCTCAGAGAGGCCCCCAAAGCCCACATGTTTATTATTTTTGAAATGCTTCATTCTTTTACATAGCTTGAGGTTTCAATCTGGCATTATTTTGCTTCTTCCTGAGCATTTCCTTTAACACTTTTTGACATGCAAGTTGGCCTCTTTGTATCTGTCAGCTTCTTTGTATCTTTAAAAGTCTTTATTTAAATTTTGTTTATCAAGGATATTTTTGCTTAATTTAGTATAGTAGATTGATTATTTGTCAATGAGTAAACTTCTGTCATTTTTATTTTTGTTCTGTATTTAATAAGACTTTTTTCTCTGTGTGCTTTTAAAATTTTCTGTTACTGGTTTTAAGATATCTAATTTTGAAGTATGTTGGAGTTTATATTTCATATTTCTTAGTTTGTGATTCCTTGAAATGATAAGATCTGTGGGTTTATAGTTTTCATTAATATTAGAATTTTTTTGTCATTATTTCTTCAAATATGTCATGTCTCTGTCCTCATCTTCAGGGATGCACCTATATTAGTCTTCTTGAAACTCCACAACCCACTGATGCACTTTAAGGTTTTTTAGACTTTTTCCTCTCTGTTTCATTTTATATAGTTTTTATTTTTGTATTTTCAAGCTGTTTACTGTAGTGTGTAATTTGTTTTAATCATACCACGATTTTTTTTATATATCTGGAAATTTGATTTGAGTCTTTTACACAAGTTTTATATTGCTGCTTAACATATTGATCCTTTCTCTTCTCTCTTAATTACATGGAATGCAGTTCCAAATAAATGATTTCATATCTTATCTACTAATAATATTATCTGTGCTGCTTCCGGGTCTATTTTCACTGATGGAATTTTCTCTTTCCATTAGTGTACAAACAGGAGACAGACCTGGTTTTCCAACAGCTGTTCCCCACTGCACTGTTACAGGTAGATTAGACTGCAGTGTTATCAGTGCTCTAAAAGAGCAGTGGGAACACTAGAGTAATGAAGTTGACCCATCATGAGGCTCAAGGAAGATTTCCCAAAGTAGTGTAACACCTGAACTCAGTTACCAAATAGAAGTAAGTATTGGCAAAGAAAAAAAAAAAAAAGAGACAGAGGAGCTTCCCAGTGAACAAAGGACATATGCAGAGGCACAAAAATGAGAGAAGGGTGCATTAAAGAGACCTCAGGAAGTTCACTGGAACTGAGCTGTGGGCAGGAAGTGGAGAGAAATACTAATAGCCTAGTCCATTGGGTCAGCCTGTGATGGGAACTGCACTTGAGCGGAAAACTTTATTAGCCATTACAAGGCTTTGGAATGTTAAAACTGTGGCAAAATATACGTAATATAAAATTCACCGCTTTAATGGTGTTAAGTTGTTCAGTTCAGGGACACTAAGCAATTTACATAGGACCATGTGTCTTCAGAGTTTTTTCATCTTCCCCAGCTGAAACTTTGTTCTTATTAGATCCTAATTCTCTGCTCCTCCCTCCTTTCAGCCATTGGGAACCACCATTCTAATTTTTGCTTCTATGAATTTGATTTCTCTATAGAGCACATCTGAGTGGATCCATATACCATTTGTCTTTTTGAGAATGACTTATTTCACTTAGCATAATGTCTTCAAGATGCATAAACATTATAACAAGTGCCAGGATTTCCTTACTTTTTAAGACTGAATAATATTGTAGTATGTGTATCACATGTTGTTTATCTGTTTGTAAGGTGATGAACATTGGGTTGCTTCCACATTTTGACTCTTGCAAATAATGTTATTATGAACATAGGTGTCTAAATAGTGTGCTGGAACCTTTGATTTCCATTCTTTGGGTATTTACCCAGAAGTAGATTTAATGAGTCTTATGGTATTTCTAAGTTTACTTATTTTAGAAACCACCATACTAATCTTAGGGAAATGTAAAATTAAAACCACAATGTAAAATTAAAAGCACAATGAATTTATTGTGTACAGGTTGGCTACTCTATTAAATAGTTTATAGTTCATTTAAATTTAAAACACAGAGAATAAAGTTTTGGCAGATTGTTAAGAAATTGGAAATTCTTTGAACTGCTGATAAGGATCACTAAAAAAATCAAACCCAGAAGAGAGATGGTTTGGACTCTGAATGTGAGAAGAGCAAGAGGACACAGTTTTCAGAAAGTTACTGCTTATGGGACTAGGGATTTGGGGATTATCTGTGAGTTCATCCTAACGATAGTGGAGAAATCACATATAAGAAATGCATTCCTAGGGACATCCTAGAAACACTTTGATTATGAGCATCAGTCATTGAAAAATTTAATAGAAACAAATATTCTGAGCAAAGGTGAGTTCCTATCCTAATTTAACATGTATGTGTCCTTGCCATGATGATTTTAATGACAATAATTTTGCTGATAGATGCTTCTTTGATTGCTTTTGTTTTTCTTGGCTATGAGGCACAGTGCAAAGCAAAATGTCTTATGACCGTCAGACACCATCCTCTCTCTAGCTCTGGATGGCACTGGTCCTGATTTGGCCAGGGACGAGTGGCTCAGAACCGATAGTTTTTTTCCAGGAATACACAAGGCTGGAGTCGGCTCTGCTGCATAACCTCAGCATTCCTCAGTGCCAGGTGCATTTCCCAAATCTGGCCATTTCTTGCTTTAGGAACCCTTAATTCCAATCTTTGAATCGACTCATCTGCAGGGGTTATTAGACATTGTGTTTGCTGACCATTCAGAGTAGTAATTATTCTGTGATCAAGGGAGAGGGAATAAAAAACAGGAAATTTTCTTTGGAACTTTTGTTTCAGGAGGGGCATAAACTGAGAGTTTGCTCATCTGACACGGTTTTTGAAAAGTTTGTTGAGAAAAGTCAGTAAAACTCCCTTCAACCAAACATGATTCTAAAAATAATAAAGGTCTTTTTATCCAATGTGTTCATGTAAATTTTTTATTCCTTTTGGAATAAAGTAATCTTGTGAATTCCCATTTCCTTTTAATCTGTCACGCATAGATCAAATGTCATGGGGCTGGCTCTGAAATGTGAATTACATAATGAGTGAGTGGAAGATTTTTTTTTTCTGATATAAATATGCCTTAAATTACACATTGTTCATCTGGTTTTTAAAATATGGAAATCTATTTTTTGTGGTTGTCAGATATGTCTCAGAAAGCCTATAATTTCTTAGTAAGGATCAGAACAACTTTCCTGTCTAACAAAGTAACAGCTACTCTTTTGGTTCTCAAAGTACTGCTATCTGGATCTCAGTGGGTTTATTTGTGTTTCATTAATCACTATTGTGGAGGGTGAATATTAATAATCATAGTAGTGATAATAATATTCTGTGTCACTCTGATTTCTTTGCTTAAAAGGTGCCAAGGGGTGGATGGATGTTGCATCCTGAAACTCCACATCTGGGTACACCAAATATGTGGGTGTAGGAGAGGGAAGCCAAATGTGATTTCAAGGACCAACAAACACAGCATGGCCTCACACAAAACGATAATTGAAGTCTGAAATTCTTTTCACGGAAACATGGAGAGAAGAGAATAAAAGAAGTGGGCTCCCTTCTCTGTATAGCACAGAACAGCATTCATGGCAAAGCCACTAAAGACAAGACCACAGAGGAGCATGTTAAGGCTTCTGAGTCCTTTATCCCACAGCAGTGCCATGAGGCAGTAGGGAGGTTGTGAGTCCCTTGGGTGTGTCCGGGCAGGTGGGCTCCCAGCAGATAGTGCCAGTTGAACTGCTACTGAAGCCTGGGTCTGTCTTTTCTCAGTTCCTTCAGGTGCGCGGCTTTCACAGAGACATTCAAGAAAGCCTGGCAGATCTATTTTTACAATGAGGTTCCCAGAAGTTAATAAAGATATCCAATTTCTCCAATAACAAGACCTAAATTTCACCAGCTTATGACTGATGCCAAATACAGCCATCTTTGTTTTCAGGCAAAATATGTCACAGAATCAATATGCAAAACAAAAATTTGGATAAAGGCAGTGTTGGTATATACTCATTTTAAAGTCCCAATTAGAACATTTATTTGTAAATTTATTGATTGAGGGAAAATTAGGGTATCTTGACAATTACAAACATGAAAGAAATTAATCATCAATACTAATTTCTTTTAAAATTTTTTATTTACTTAATTTTGCATGGAAGAACTGGGGACTAACTGGTATGCAGGGTAAGCGGACTCATCAGAGACAGAATGGGGAGCAGAATAGGTGTATCTTCTGAAATACACTGCTGAGGGGAGCAGCAAGCAAGACAGGAAAGTCTGCTGTGTCATATGTGGGTTATCTCTTGGCCGGGGATCAAATTCATGCTGTATGGATGATAGTGCTGAGACTCAACTCCTAGGCCACCAGGGAACCCTAATTAAATGTTTATGGCTGAATAAAGTTCGAGAATGCAGTTATATTAAATCTCTGGTTGGTCTCTGCTTCTCTCCAAGTAGCATCCCAACACTCATTTCTTTTGTTCTGTATTTGTGGATTATAAACTTTGATTTTGAGTGTATTACTCATGGTATTGCTGCTGTACATATGGTTGTGCTGTGGCTTAGCCTCTCGAGTCTGCAGAGCACGGTACTGATGCTTGTGACTTGCTGTTGTAGGCATGATGCTGTGCCACGACTGAGCATGGCACACATTTGTCTTCACCTCTATATATTACATAACCAGACATGCAACTCAGAGTTCAAATGGTTATCACTACAGAGTGGATCCTGCCCTGGTTGGTGATCGAATTTCATGAAAGTTGCATATTGGCTTGAGGATGCTGGGAGAAGTCCTTTAAGTGAGGGTTAACCTAGCCACTTTCACTGCCTGTTTCAGACTTCCGTGTACAACAGTTTGTTAGGTAATATATTCGAGTGTATATGCTTTATTGTAGCTTAAATTGTATACAAATTTATGTTTAATGGAATGAGAATTGGAAACACCAAAACACACCTATATTCTAGTTTTAAAAGAATGAATTGGAATTTAGGGGGGGAGAGCAATTGGGACCTCATGTGCATGGAATGTTTCTCTAGACCCACTGCCTCACGGGGCAGATGGCTTTCTGAGTAGATGTAGATTCTGAATATGCCTTGTATAGATTAGTAGTCTTCAGACAAATTATTCTGAGACTGATTTCATATCTTTTGCTAATTCACTATTGATTTGAGTGGCACTTTAAAAAGTAGGTGATCTTTTAACTACTTCTCAACTTTGAGAGTTAAAGAGCTAATTATTGTTTTTTTGTGTGTAATTATTTCAATATGCCAGGGGCAAAGAGAAATCAAAGCCCCATCCTGGTCCTTGTGGAGATTACCATCCTAAAGGAGGGTGTGATTCATACCCACGCAGTCATTGCTGAAGGACGGAGGGTGAATACTAGCCATCCACAGGGTATCAGTCAAGAGGTCTTCTCAAAGGAGAGACCATCATTAGCTTCCCCAATGCCAGTTCTGGAAATGGCTGACATAAGAATCAGTGGGTGCATGACATTGTGCTTTATTTTAATTTTTTTTGATCCAGGCATTAGGTAAGTAAAATGATAATAACACTGCCACAACACTGTGATAATTACATGAAAAATGTCTGAAAGTTTTAGGAAATCAGTAAGAGTTGTTAGGTTACAGCAGCTTTTTCAGAGCAGTACTGTCTGTTACTTCTGCACAAGGCTTCCTTTGACAAGACTTTACATATTTGCAAACAGCCTCCTGCTGTGTTTCCACTGCAGGTGTGATGTGTTATCACAGATTACTGTTGGATTTCCTAACCGTGTTTGGAATGTGCTTTATCACCTCTGTTGCCAGGGCATTTGCAAGGTGAAGATGCTGCAGTGCAAAGGCCACTTCAGGCCACAGGCTGCATGGAGACTCAGTCGTGCAGACTCAGAGCTCTGCCTGTCCTTGAAGAAGCCAAGGCAGAGTCATGAGAACTCAGAAGAGGGAACAGTTGGGAACCAAACTGTTGCTGGGTTCGCACTATCATCCACAGAACTCCTAGGATTCCCAAGCACCACCTTCTCCACCTACTCGGTCCTTGATAGTACTAGTTCCTTTGAGTTCCATGTCTCACACCACTTTTCCTCTCTCTCCTTTCCACTCTCTGTCACTGACCTCCGTCTCTCATGCTTTTACAACACAGTTAGCAATTCATCTCACAATGAGACCTGTGTTCAGGACAGTTGACTAAGTACACACATTGGCCTTAGTTTCTCTGCTAAGTCCTTAGCAAGATATCATTGAACAAGCATAAATGGGTATAAATCTATATCAAGGAATGGAACCATAAGAAAATGGCAAAGAAACCTAACACATTTACAGAAGATGAAAGATGGAGAATCCAAGCTTATGAACATCTGATCAGATTGAGAGGGAGTTTGGGGGAGGGGTGCTCAGCATTCTAGAGAGGAATAAGGCTCAGAATTAATGTAAAGTTAGAAGACAGAATAAATGGGAACAGAATAAAAGGGAAGCAAACAGTATTAAGTTTGACATTAAATCCCAAGCAGAATATTCTATTTTTGAAACTGGTTTTGACAAGAAGGTGGTCACAATCATGTAGACATCTGATCTGTGCCCAGACAGCAAAGTTATAAACCTCTTTTACAAACCACCCAAGGAGGCAGGAAGGAGAGACTCCCCTCAGCAGGCCATGGTGCTTGTCCAGGAACCCTGAAAGCCAGGCCTCCTCTGGGGATGTAAAAGCTGATCAGTGCCACACATGAAGCCTATGGTGGGGAGCATCCTCTATTGTCCTTTTTCTCTGTGTATTTATACATAATTTTGAATGCAGTTAACAGACAATTTTGGATCTTGCTTTTTAATATGTTACAATGTACTTGGCATTTGTCTTTATAAACTTCATAAATAAAATGGGCTATAATTAGTGCTTATATTGCCAACATTCATTTTCTTTACAACAAATAAAACTGTAATGAATATCTTTGCACAAAAGGCATTTTTTATTTTACAGACCTCCCTCCCTAGCTTGGATTGGAAGAGGTAGAATTATCACAGTGTAAGGCAAGTTTGTTTTAAGTCTTTTTGCCCATATTTGATTTACATATTGCACTGAAGACCTGAAGCCAAGTTCAAAAGCAGAACTGTGCATGTTTTGAAAGAGTGACCCCAAACTGGGTGATTTGTACAGTCATAAGTGAAGACTTCATTTGGGAAGAGTCACAGAGGAAGGTGGTCAGGTGGGGCTGAAGACATGGGCCCTAGGGACTGTCTTCTGCAAGAGAAAGATGCTTACTCAGCTGAAGATGAGGAGCAGGAGGGTTAAGTGGAGGGAAGACTTGAGAATGGACTGAGAATGGAAGGGGAGGGAGACATTGGAAGTGATGCTCGAGTGAGTGAAGAGGAAAAAATGATAGAAGGAAGAGGGAAGGGAGCAGAAAGGGAGCCTGAGAACTCAGAGATGGGTCTTCATGTGCTTATGAGAGTTCTGGACTCACAGAGGTCTATGGCTGACTCTTAGGGACCCCTAGTGGCTTTTCGGGGCCTAGGGAGAGGGAAATTTCATGTTTCCATAAATGACATAGAAGGGGTATGTGAACAGTGAATAAAGTAAATATCTTTAAGTTTCCAGGCTACCAAACTGCTGAGACCATGACCCCATCTCTCCTCCTCGGAAGTGTCAGAGGGCCCCCTTATCTGGGTAGAGAAATCTCAGACACTCCCCTCTCCCCCAGCTGCCTACCATGTTCCCAGTCGTTTGAGGATTAGAGCATGGGCTTTGGCTTGATGAGTAGGCAGCCTGGGGAGGGAAGGAAGTGTGGGGATAGAGTATTTCTGCTCTTTCCGTGGAAACTCTCAGGGGGTCCCCAGGAAGTCTGCACTCCAATCTGCCGCAAGAACTGATATCTAATGTGGAGGGTCTGGTCTGTTTGTCACATGCACCCTTCCCTTTAGTTCTTCAACTTGATTCATTCACCCATGAAATATCCATGAAGCCTCTGTCCTATGACAGGACTTGCAAAGAGTAAAATGTACATGGCGTGAGAAGATAGTCACTCCAAGCCTGGTCCCCATCATTATGTGGCTCACAGTCGAGAGTGAGAGGCAGATTGAGAAATATACACAGTGTCAGGCATGGCATGTTGAGAGACTTGGAATGTTGGTTTTTATTTTACTTATGTGACTTGGGCTCCACAGGGGTGGGGTAAGAAGGGAGCAGAGTCAGGGATGGTTGCTCAAAGAATAGATTCTTATGTGAGTATACAGCCATGCGTGGTGTAAGAAATGTGTCGTTGAGTAGTTGCTTCACTGTGTGGATGTCATAGAGCTAATTACAAAAATTTCGATGGGACAGTCTACTTACTACACCCTAACACTGTTTGCTGGAGACTGTCGGGAACACCATGCTACATGCAGGCTGTCAACATCCATTAACATTGCATGACTGTCATTAAGTTTTGGTGTCCAACATAGTCCCCTGACACTGGACAAACGAATGAAGAAGTGAATGAGGTAAGTAAGTGTGTCTCTGGCAGAAGGCACCATCAGAGGAAGGGCAGGGGGGACGCAGTATACTCAAGGAGGCTGTGCATGCTTTTGTGTGTGTTGGAAATTAGGTTAAACATTGAGCTCAACTGTTTATTCACACTCTTCTTTAGAAAGAGGAAGGATGGACATATTGTTCTGTTTTCTTTTGGTTTGCTTTGGCCTTATGAGAAGGACTGGAATCTAACAATTTTGACGAGACACATTTCTGACCCTCAATATAAATGCCTGTACTTAGAACTCACAGATGCTCCCAGACTAGGGAGTCTATCAATTAATATTTGTAGAAGTTCTTTCCTTCTAAGTAATAATGCCTAGTACTATAATTGCCCACGGATAGAAAAATAGCCAACTTGACCTTCTTTTAAGTAGCATTTATCCTCACCAGCTTGACAGCCACAAAGTGCATTTTTTATATGAATTGTACTCTTTTATCATGACCTCTATTTTTGTTTGTTTTGTTTTCTACTGAGAGCATTTAAAAAAAAAAACCTGCCAAGGGATAATTGGATGTTGAATTTGGTAGCTATTTAAGATACTTTCTTAATCTTTTTTTAGTCAATCATGTCAAGTAAAAATTTCTGGCCCAGAATAAATCTTTGACAGATATGATCAATATTCTAAACTAGTAAATGTGGAAATTTACAGTATATTTTGAAACCTAATTGATGTATAAAACCACATGCATGGATTGCCAAGGAAATCGATTCCTGTTATTTGCTAGAAGATAGGTATGGTCTTCTGAGAATAAATAGCTCGTGGCAGGGAGGCTGGTCTAGAGGGAAAGTAATACATATAAGAACCATATCCTACACCTGACTGTGTCACTCTGTAATGGAAATTCAACCCTGGGTCACCAGGTGCTTCCTCTATTAAATGAGGACATAGGCACAACTCCCCACATTGTGGTAGATATTTGAAAAACAATTTTTTTTGCACAATTCAAGTTTTATTTTTTTATTATTTACATATTTTTAATATAAATTTTTTAAATTTACATATATTTGACATCAATTGTAATCCCCATGTATTCCCCATCACCGTAACACCAGTGCACCATCACCTCAGTCCCCCGTGCTCCCATCTGCCCTCCACCCTTCCCCTCTTCCCTCCCCATCATTTAAACTTGTTCTAATCACTTCAGTTTCACACTATATGGCTTTATTTTTCGCAATGGTCCTGCAAACTAGCTAGACCATGATTTAGGGTTTGTAATAATAGAAAAGGGAGTGAGAAGTCCAAAGAAGTTCAGATGCATGCTTAGTGCCACTACCCCGCAGAGGGGCTTCCCAAGTGCGTGCTCAGCCCTGGGACCCCGCAGCTCTGTCAGCGGTGGCTAACACAGCCTTCAGAGGGAAAGGCAGCAAGTGAGAATTTTAGTAACATGAATTTGGTTTTTTCAAGATTATGATTGATGCTTTTTTTTTTAATGGCAAAGTAGTTTAATTACACTCCCTCTATATATTTTATATCATTGTTCGTTTTTGTGTGTGAAATTTTAACTGAAGAACAGGGCTTGTTTTCTTTAAGCTTCTAATGTTCACAATCACCAAGAATTGCTTCCTTCACATACAAACTTCTGTTCAAACTGAACAAAATTTCAAGCAATAAAAAGAAATCACTGAATTTAGTCATTAACTTTAAATTTGTCTGTGGTTTTTAAATATATGAGCATTTTTGAGATGTAATTCATACACCATACAATTGATACATTTAAAATGTATAATTTATTGTTATTTTGTACCACTACAATTAAATTCAGACCATTCTTATCATCCCCAAATTTTGCCTATAACCATTATCAGTCCTCCCCTCCCACAGTTGTATGCAATTATTAATCTAATTTCTTTTTGGATTTATATATTCTGGGCATTTTATGTAAATGGAATCTTATGATTTGTCATCTCTATTTTTTTTCAAGATTTATTTATTTATGCATACAAGAGCTGGGGCATAGGCCAGAGTCCAGGGAGGTGAGATGATTCACCAGAGACAGAACTGGCAACAGACTGACTGAAACACACTGCTGAGTGGAGTAGTGGGCGAGGCAGGAGAGGTCTGCTGTGCCATGTGGGTCCCCTCCCTGGCTGGGGGCAGGGATCGAACTCCTGCTGCAGTGGCTGCGGATTGCTTCATAATGTGTTGCTTAACCCACTGTGCCACCAGAGAGGCCCTGATTTGTCATCTTTCTATCTGGCTTCTTTTACTTGGCAAAATATTTCCAAGGTTTATCAATGTTACTATTCCATTCCTCTTTATTTCCAAACAATACTCCAGTATTTAACTTATTAAGCATTTTAATTTATTCATTCATCAGTTTTTTAATATTTTGGCTATAATGAATAGAGCTATTGTGAATAACTGTGTACAGTTTTTGTGTGGATGTATGATTTCATTTCTCATGTCTAATGTTTAGGAGCAAATTTGCTGGGTCAAACAATAATTTTTGTTTAACTTTTTAAGAAACTGCCAAACGTTTTTTCCAAAGCAACTGTACCATTTTATATAACCACAAGCAATGTCCAGGGCTCCAATCTTCACATTCTCATCAACAAATGTTATTAGATATCTTTTTGATTAGTCTCTATAGTGGCTGCGAAGTGGTGTCTCATTGTAGCTTTTCTTTTCTTTTCTCACTGGTTAATGATGTTTAGCATCTTTTCATAAACTTATTAGATATGTGTTTATTGTCTTTGGAGAAATGACTATTAAAATCCTTTGTCCATTTTAAAATTGGGTTATTTGTCTTTATAAGGTTCAGTTGAAAGAGTTCTTTTTATATTCTAGATACAGATCCCACGCAGTTTGCAAAGGTTTTCTCTCATTCTGCATTGTCTTTTCAGTTTCTTAATGTTATCCTCAAAGGCACTAGTTAATTTTTTTTTAAGAAGTCTAATTTATTTATTTTACCTTTTCTCACTTGAGTTTATGGCACCAAATCTAAGAATATTTTACTTAACTCAAACTCATGAAGTCTCTGTTTTACAGTTTCAGCTCTTTCTCGTAGATCATTATGAGTCTTGTAATACATTATGAGTCAATTTGGGCATATAGAATGAAGAAACTATTCTTTTTCTTATATATATTCAATTGTACTGGCACATTTTGTTGGAAAGATTATTCTTTTTCCAGTAAATTGTCTTGGCCTCCTAATTGAAAAAAACTTAGTTAATCATAAATGTGAAACTTTATTTCTGGACCATTAATTTTATTGCATTTATCTGTCTATTCTAATACTCTCTTGATTACTAAAGGTCTGTAGTTACTTTTGAAATTGGAAAGTTTTGGTCCTCCTACTATGCTATTGTTCAAGACTGGTCTGGCTAGACTGAGAGCCTTGCATTTCCTTATGTATTTTACGACTAGGTCATCCATTTTGGCAACAAAATCAACTGGTATTTTAATAAAGATTACACTGAATCATAGAGTAACTCTCAATTTAGAGAATATTGATATTTTAACAATATTCAATTTTCCAATCCATGAACATGGGATATCTTTTAATGTATATAGGTCTTATTTAATTGCTTTTAGTAACATTTTGCAGCTTTAAGTGTACATGTACATTTTAAATTAAATGAATTCCTAAATATTTTATTCTGTTTGATGTGTTAGGTAGAAATTGTTTCCTTATTTCACTTTCATTTTGTTTATTGCTAATGTATGAAAATAGAATATTACCAACCTTGCTGAGTAATTTTTTATTAGCTTTCATAGAATTTAGTGTTTTTTATTAGCTTAATAGGATTTTGCTTTAGGACTTAGGATCCTAAATCCTTAGAATTTCCTATATAATGATTATATCATCTACAAATGATTTTCTCCTTTCAATCTGGATTCCATATATATTAGGATAATCCCCCTAAACTAGAACTTTCAACACAATGTTACATGTCAGTGGTAGAAGCAAACATCCTTTTCTTATTTGTCATCTTTGGATGAAAGCATTCAGTCTTTTATCATTAATTGTGTTGATAGCTGTACACTTTTCATAAATGCCCTTCATTAGTTTGAAGTAGTTCTCTTTTATTCTGGTTAGCTGAGTACTTTTCTCATAAAGGGATAAAATGATTTTTTAGTATCTTTATAGAAGACCTTATGATTTTTTGTCATTTATTCAATTGATATGATATATTACACTAATAGAAATTTGTATATAAGCCATTTCTGGGAGAGCTTTCACTGGGTCAGGATATATAATCTCATATGTTGCTGGACTCAATTTATTAATATTTTGTTAAGCATTTCTGTTTACCTAGATAGAAGATATTGATTTATAGCTTTTTTTGGTGATGTCTTTTACTGGTTTCATATCAATATGATATTAGTCTCAGAAAATGAGTTTGGAAAGTATTTTTTCCTCATATAATCTTCTGAAAGAATTTGTGAAAATTAGTATTTATTAAATGTTTTGTAGAATTCACCACTAAATTATTCTGGGTCTTGGATTTTTTAGTTTCCTCATGGAAAAAGGGGAACCAGTAAGAATATACAGATTAATTTGTTCTCCCAAATTAAGAGAATGAAAGTTTTTTAAGAACTCCACAGTGTTCAAAGTATTTGAATGTATTTTTTCCAAAAAATTTTATGGTAATTTACTTTTTCCATATGCTTTTATAGAATGTTGTACTCACCTATTTAAGAGGTAGAATCTATTCCTCCTTCTCCTGAATCTGCAGGGAATTGTGATTCATTTGTTTTTGTGTGTATTTGTTTGTTTTTTTTTTCTAGAGAAAGAAAAAGTTTACTGAGAAGAAAAGGAACAGAAATAAAGTGGGACCTTATAACTCATTTGTAACCACAGAATGTAGTGGAACTGCTGTCACATGACTTTTAGACCTTTGTTTTCTTAGGCAGAAAACTAGTACTGGGAATGTAGCTTGAAGTACTATGGTCCCATATGAGAAACTGAATCCACCATGATGTGGAGTTTATTGTCGGTATTTTATCCAGCAGTCTTCACTGTGTTTCCAACCACCATGAAGTATCAACCCCCAGATATTTGCTTAAAAATACCACCAGATAACTGAAATCCTTATCTGTGGAGTGATCTGAGTTAAAATCTCAGGTATTGTTGAACAAGGACAAATCATATTCTCTACAGCTTATTGAATTCTTAACCCACACATCCATGAACATAATACATTTTTTAGAAAGAATGATCAGTTTGTGGAATAAGTAGGATCAATTGCTGTATGATGACTTCAAATGATTACATTGTTGTAATGACTAAAATAACAAATGTGAAAACAGGAAATTTTAATAGTTATATGGAAAATGTGGATGTTATGGTAGGAAGGATATGGTCTTTTGATTTTCCTCCCTGTGCACAAGGTCATCCCTGATATGGTTCTTGCCCTTGATGCAGAGTAACACAAGGGTTGAAAAGAGTGAACAAATAACCTATGGGAGGCCAGCTTTGTAGCAAAAAAAATGAGATGGTGAGATGTCCCTGGATTCCCTTGGGTAGATGTTATTGCCATGTTACAGTAGTTTTGTGGACTGACAGGAAACCAGTCAGTTAGATTGAGGGCTGGATAGCCATCAGAGAAATTATCTACTGTTGGGTGGGGGGCATCTGTGAGTGAAGGGGCCCTCACACTTAGGTTTTTGGGGTTCTGTGAGAGTCAAAATTGTCAAGGTAGCACATGGAATTTCAAGTCTTACAATATTTCCTGATGCCTTCCAACATATCTCACTGCAATCTAGTATTTTGGAACAGCACCTAGAGGCAAAATATTGGGAGGAAGTGTGACACCGGAAAAATTCCATACTGTGATTTTGGGCATTTTAATTAATCACTATATGCTTTTCATTTTTGTAAATTATTTTATTTGTGTGAGGGTTAAATTATTTTAAAGTGGTGCCTGGAACATGACACATCATTAGTATTAGTATTAGTATTAGCTCAGCAAAAGTTTATGAGTGCCCAGCAAACACAGAGACCCTGGGACCATCATCACCATCATCATCTTCATCATCAGTACTGAATCAAATAAAAAATATGAGGAATAAATTAGAAAAGACTAAGTATACATTCAGAAAGTCGATGACTGTTCACCTTCTGAATAAACAACTTTGAGCACCCTACAAGGCAAGTGAGGCACTTGGAACAAGAGCATGGTGAAAGCTGAGCCATGGGGAAAGTTGACCTTAAAGTTGACATGGATAGACTCACAGTGCTGGAGCAGCGGTCTTGGCTGATGCTTTCTATAGACTTCACCCTTCTAGGACACAGAACAGAACAGAGATAAGGGCAGAGAACTGATACAGAAAATGTGTAGAAGGCAAACAAGAATTGCCAGCTCTTTTGCTTACCAACTGCCACAGTACTCAAGGAGCAGGGGGAAAAGATTTATCTGATGATATAGCATCACAGGTCATCATCACCACAGCAGAATCCTACTCAGCTGAGTTATAATCTTCACTCAAATAGAAGGGACAATTGATTTAGAATTCAATAATATCTGTTTTTCAGTAATACAAATTGAATCCTAATGTCTATAAAACACTAATTTTTCAGTATATTACTGAGCTCCTAATGGGTGTAGGCACTGCCCTGTGAACTAAACTGAGATCCATGCCCTTGTGGTATTTGAACTTATTGGGTGTGGGTCAGGAGATACAAATAATAAAGTATCATTATAATTATCTTATTTGTAGATTATACAGTATATTGTTTCATATATTATACAGTGTAAATATTGGTAAATTGTGGCAGGATAAAATAATGCAAAATAGAGTAGAGTAGACAGAGTAAGTCATATCAGAATGTGGGAACAGCAAGGGCAAATTCTAGATAAGTTAGTCACTGAGCATTTGGTAGGTGTTAAGGGTGATACGTCCCCACATTATTTAATTTCAAGGAGAATGTGCCCATTTAAAAATAAGAAAATGATGCTCAAGGGGTGCTTCCTGGGAACAGGTGTTACAATTCTTAAATAATGGAGCCAGGTGCAATCCCAGGCTGGTGAGATTGCGAGGCCAGCACTCCTCACACACACAGTGTTCTGCTGCCTCATCTCTACTGATGGATTTACTCCAGCATCTGAACATGCATCACCGAGTAGGATACTTGATTCTGAATGGCCTTGTGTCTTGTTATTTTCATGTATTGGAAGGTTCCTAAGGTTTATCTCCATATGCTTCCTTTTAAGGAATTTGCTTTCATAGGATACAAGAAAATAAACATGACCACTGTTGAGAGTTGTGACAATTCCTGTGAGTTAAATCCTGTGATTTCTATCTTGCTTATAAGGAACAGGATCTTTTCCAAGGCCATACAGGTTCATAAGTCCTATGGATGCCCCATAACTTTCAGACTCCTCATTGTACCACTGCTCCCTTAACTTTTCCAAGAGTTTCTCCTTACCACCCCCCAAAAAAGGGGGGGGCAATTATTTTTTATCACGTAACTCTTTTGAAGAACATTTTTCAATGGTTCTTGGTCTTGTGGAATAATCAAAATTCTCCTATTAGCCCTTAAGATCTTGAGTGATTTCAGACCTGGATTAATGGTTAGCACTTTATCTGACCCCAAAAGCACTCTTTATTCCATTTTATGGAATTATGCACAGTCCCACAAAATGTCCTGCTCCTGCATGTCCCCATTACTCTGTATTTGCTACTGTCTCTGCTTATATTTCCCTTCACTTATTTGTTTCATTAAGCCTTGTATTTGCATATTCTTGCTCTTCCTTTAACTCTGATACGATGCCTGAAATTTTTAGACTTATTTGTGTGACCTTGTTGGGGTGTTCTTACAATCCATGGCTTATGTCCCTAGCTTGTCATACTGTTAGTGATGCTCACTTTCCTGTGTACCTTTTGGATCAAGGGATCTTAGAAGGCAGCTAACAGTGTGTACTAGGACCTCACATGCCTTACATCTCAGTGTGGAAGCGTAATAATTCTCTATACTTGGACGGTATGAACACTAAGTAGTACATCTGGACAAAAGTGGACCTTTTCCCCTTGCCTTGGAATCTTACCAGACAAATCCCTGCAAATTGTCTTTATGCTTTACTCTCTTATTCAGACATTTGGCTATAATCCATCAGACATTTCTCATCCATTAAATTTAATTATATGCTTTGTTAGAATAGCCAGATGTTAAGCACAGTGTAAAGCAGATGTCATTTCATCCAATGGAAAGGTTATAAACCTATTTACATTGGCAATCAACCACAGGCATTTCAATGATGGGTAACTGTGGCTAGTCCTCCATATCAGTAAATCCTGGAAAAATGGCTCCTTTCAGAGTAGGACATTGGGTTGGGGGGCTGTTGTTCAGGTATGGCTGTGACCCTGTGAGAAGTACCAATGACCTGGCTCATTGTACAGTCTGCTTCACATTATTTTGGTGATATGTGAAAACTGGTTATCCAGGAGAGTCTACTCGATGTTCTAGATATTTTGGAGATTTAAGCAGAGCATGTTTTAAAGGAGACTCCCTCAATTATTAGGCAAACTAAATGCATCCACAGATTTTTGAGAACAAGGTCTAGTCTACTTTGCCTCTCTACATCACCAAGGCACAGTAGGAATGTGGTCACTGTACTCACTGTCATTGCCCAACAAGGAATAGACTGTGGTAGGCAAATAAAAAAAATAATCTGCAGTACTTTATTACCTGATTTTAGTAGTCCTTTTATTCTTTAAACAACACTCTTGTTTCCATAAGTTTTTGACTAGATTTCAGAATTCCAAATATGCTGATTCTCTTAGTGTTTCCAGCTTCCTTGTTACTTCAGTGGAGAGATATCCCTAGAGCATCATGCTCTACTGTTTCTATGAAGTCATCTCTGTTCATTTTTGATCTTTAAGGATTCTTCTTCAGGAGCAAGTCAAACAAAGGTTTTTAAATAAAATCATTGAATTCAGAATAACAACGTACTAAATACACATCGTGACCATTACAGGGAAGAGTACTTTGCTCATTTGATGAGTGATAACTGCTCTCAACAACTTTAGTCTCTTGCATGACAAACTATCCCATGAGAAGAGTCATTTTACTTTCACAAAAAGAGACTGGATGGAAAGAAGGCACTATAAAAACAATAAGCACATAGGGTAATTTTCTCATAAACTTCCCTGTTCTGGTCTATGGTTATGATAGTTGAGCAAGTCCAGCAAGAATCTACAGTCAATTTTCTTTTTCCTTTCCTTCTTCCTCCCTATGGTCATTCTCTTTTTCCCTCTGTCCCTCATAATTCAGTTATTTTAATTTTCTGGTTCTGTCAGGTGGTTTTCACAATATTCACCCCATGTAATTGTCATGGGAGCGTGCTGATACACATAGTCTCTCTGTCACTTGTGTACCAGTCCTCTCTTGTTTCCCATGCAGGGATCACTCAGACATGGTGGCTAAGTGAACCAATATGCTGGGGAGCATGGGTGGTGAATGACATTTTATCCTTTCTCTTGGTAAAATTCACCTGTACTTCCTCTGTGTTCATATCTATCCTGAATATGTCTCTAATCATTGAACATACTTAATTTTCACATGGCTTGTCTTCCCTCAGAATTAAGAGCTCTTCTACTATATCTTAGTGATTTTTATATCTCTGTAATAAAACAATTAACCCAGGAAATATTTACCAATGACTCATGGAACAGTGAGTTAGTAAATGAATATATTAGCAAGGAAAATTTGGGGTGATTTAGGTCAGCCTGAGGAATCTGGATTCAAAAAAGCTGGAAAAAAGGGACAATCAGGTTTTTTTGAGTTGGAAGAGAATGACATTCTATTCTATTCTGTAGCAAAAGATGGCAGTATAACCCAACTCTACTTGTGAAGTGAAGGTACAAGAGGGCTTAACACTCAAAATATGTCTGGAATGAAATGTGGAGTTTTACCAAGAGCCCCAGTTGGAGAAGAGGCGCCTTTTTTCTACTTTTCTCAACTTTCTTTTCTGCCGGGATATATTATACGTATACCGCATGTCCATGAGTAATACTGTTTCATTCAATGTCATCTAGTTATATCTAGTCATCTAGTTATAATGTTGATGACAAAAACAAACAAAAAACACCCAACAACCTGACATTGAATGAGATGGCCTGCTTTCATAACATATTAGTTCTCTTAAATTTGCAGTTTCCAGCAAACACATTATGTGAGGTGTTTTTCTCTCCCAATTGATTCCATTTAACTTGGGGATCATTAAATTTCAGTAAAACATTGCTTTAGCTACATTTTCCAAATGTGAAATTTTGAGTTGCTCCTTGGTATAGGAGCAAACAGGTTGAAGATACTATGTTGTGATGCAAATTAGTCATCATATCTTAGCTGCTCTCTAATCTTGCAACGCCTTGATTTAAGAAGCTGGAGTAATCTCTCTTAATAATTGTTTCATAGTGGTAGTTCAGAGTGAGAAAACAAATTTGGTGAGGTGTTTTAGTTGTTATACCTTTTAGTTGTTAATTATTTTTTATTGGAATTGCAGTATTTAAAAGTAAATTTACTGAGAACTCCCATTAAGTGTAATATCTTGTACTTCTATTAATGAACACAATATGTTTTCTATTTATGTTTTTTATAAATATTTATCAATTCCCACTAATATTTTCACACTTTCATTTTATTTATCTGAGTCTTTTAAAATTTACATTTTAATTTTTTTCATTTTTAAGATTATCTATTAATTAATAAGGAATCATTGTTTTATATCCTTGTTAATATCTTGACAATATAGACCTTCTCCCTATAGTGGTCACTGTATCTCTAAGTTGTGTATTGAATTACTATTGGGATGAACTGCTTCTATTCTCAGATGCTCTGGCAGCCCGTTGTCTTACACCTGAAGGAAGGTCCTTGCAGAAAGCTTGAACTCTGAAACTCCAGGCATCATTGCTTATGTTCTAATTGATTCTGCAGACAGAGAAAAAAGATGTCTTTTCTGACCATATATACTTGTTGCTGTGTGCACAACTTCTAAGAGATCTACCATGACCATTTCATTTAATCCTAATAATAAGGATAATAGGTCTTATATCAGAAGGACTCTTTATTGATAAGAAATAGTTTTTTCTTCTCTCAGCAACTTTGTTCATGCTGTCTAAAAGTTTATAAATTATATGTCCAAGAATTAATTTTTTTTTATTTTGGGGGTGGGTTCTGAAACTTATCAGTCTAAAGATTCATTTCATTGTTCTGCTGTTACTGTTCCAATCTGTCAATTCCTGAGTTGATTTTCTTTGCCTTTGTATTTTATTTTTCATTTAAATCTTTTCACAAAAGCTAGATTATTCATCTTATTTATTTATTTTTCTATTGAAATACTGTTCTTTTACATCCTTGTGACTATTTTGACAGTACAGGATTTCCCCCTTCAGGTATAGTTACACTAGCACTCTCACCACCCAGTTCCCTCAAGTCCTTCGTTGTTCTTTTCTCCCTCTCTCTTATTCTCACTCCTTGCCTTTTCCCTCTCTTTCTTGGAAACCTCAGTTCTATGGTCAGCTTTCAACTCAAAATGGATAAAAGAGTTAGATGTAAGAAATGAAATCATAGAATACATAGAAGAAAACAGGCAAAACACTCCAGGACATAAACTTCAGAGGTATCTTTGCAAATTCATCATGAGCAGAAATGAAAACAAAAGAGAATATAAATAATTGAGCTATGTCAAGCTGAAAAGGCTTTTGAACAGCAAAAGAGCCAGTATCTAAAACAAAGAAACCACTGAATGAGAGAAAATATTTGCACATACATCTGACAAGGGACTGATTACAAAGACATAAAACTATTTTTAATTTCTAGCGATCATATTTACTTTTTGAAATCTTATTTTACCAAAAATAATTCTGATAAGTAACTGAATATTTTTCCTGAAAATATTAACTAGAGAATGTGCTTTGTTATTTATTAACTCATTTGATTTTTATATTTTCTTATTACTCTGCTTCAGGGCCTATTTCTTTAACATGTTATCTTTCTGTTATATTGCAAACATTACACAAATTGCTCTACTATATGAAATATATAGAATCAAGTATACTACTCATCATGCCTAGTTTAAATGGACAAAATTCTCTAAGTAAAAGAAAAAAGACAAAAGATATGTGGAATTTATAATATTCAATCAAAATCAAATGAAGAGTGATAAAAGTATTAACAAAATGAAATTAAAAACTCATATGTAGCAATATTAATATCATATGGGATAGACATAGAAAACCCTAAGGGCTATTAGAAACAATCAGTTAAGTAATATGACAGGCTACAAAATCAATAGGCAAAGATTTGTTGCATACTATGTACAAACAAAGAACTAGAAGAGAGAGAAATCAAGAAACAATCCCATTTACAATTTCTTCAAAAATAATTAAATACTTAGAAATTAACAAAGGATGTATAATGGAAATAAAGATATCATTAAATGAAATAAAATATATGAGAACTAAATTGAAATAAATTCCATGCTTATGGATTGAAAGAATTCACACTTTTAAAAAAGTCATTTTTTCTCTTTTAATGAAAGATTTATTTTATTTATTTATGTATACAAGAACTGGGGTATAGGCTAGAGATCCAAGGGGGTGAAAGGATTCTCCAGAGACAGAGTGGGGAGCAGAACAGGTTAAGACTCAGTGTTATCAAGCTATCACTAGCCACTTTAGCATAAGTTTGATCCCGGCCAGTTAGCTAACCCACATGGCACAGTAAAATAGCCATCTTATACAATACAAAATATAGATTCAACCCAATCTCTGTCAAAGTTTCAATGACATTCTTCAAAGAAATAGAGTAACCATTACTGAAACATACATGGAACCATTGAAAACCTTAATATTCAGTGATCCAGATAAAAAGAGTTATTATCCTCCCAGACTTTTAACTATATTACATATTTATACTAATCAAAACAATATGGTATTGAGATAAAAGTAAACACACAAGCCAAAGGAACAAAGTTCAGAGTCCAGAAATAAACCCAAACTTGAAAGGACAGTTAGTCTTCAATGAAGGAGCCAGAAGTATACATTGGAGTAAAAAAAGTCTCTTCAACAAATAGTACTGGGGAAAATGGGAGAGCAGTAAGCAAAAGAGTGAAAGTACACCACTATCTCACACCATATACAAAAAATTAACTAAAAAATAAATAAAAGACTTGGATGTAGGACCAGAAATATAAAATACATAGAATGAAAACATAAGGAAAACAATCTTTGTCTTTAGTTTCACAGGTATCTTTGGGGATTTGACTCCATCATCAAGGGAAATAAAAGCAAAAATAAACAAATGGGACTACACCAAACTAAAATACTTCTGCACAGTGAAATATACTACAGTTAAAATGAACAACAACAACAAAGCAAAACTCTACCAAATGAGAATATATCTGCATATTATACATCCAAAAAGGATCTAATAACCAAGATCTACAAAAAACTCATACAACTCAATGAAAAGAAAACAAACAACCCAGTAAAAGGTGAACAAATGATATAAGTGGACATGTTTCAAAAAGTGATTTATTTTGATGGTTAACAATCTCACAAGAAATTCTTGTCATCACTATAATCAAGAATGTACAAATCAAAAACATAATGAGATACCACATTATATACATGAGAATAGTCCCTATCAAAAAAGTCTAGGAGCAATAAATGTTGACAAGGGTGTGGAGAAAATGGAAACTTGTTCACTGTTGGTGGGAAAAGAAACTGACCCAATCTTTATGGACAATAGTATGGATATTTCTCATAATAATAAAAATAGATATAACAAAGAGCATTTCCATTCCCAGTATCTACCTGAAGAATGCAAAATTTAAGTCTGAAAGGGTATACACATCTTATGTTCATTGCTGCAATATTAGTATAGGCAAGTTATGGAAACCACCTAAGTGCCCAATGACAGATAAGTATGTTAGGAAGATATGGTTTACACACAGAATGGGATACTTAGCTCAATTATTAAGAAAAGGATTATAATCTTGTCATTTGCCATAAATTGGATATAACTAGAGGGTTTATGCTAACTCAAATAAGTCAGAAAGAGTTTCAGAGAAATACCAGATGACTTCACTCATACATAGAATACAAAGACTTCTAACACAAAACAAATGCTAGAAATATGACTCTATAATTGAAACTTCTATAGGGAGAGGATGGGAAATGAAGAGTAAAGGGAGAATGTGTCCCAATGGACTATGGCAGAGGATTATATGTGCTTTGGTGATGGTGTGGTAACACACATCTGAGAAGGTCTGAACCTATACCACTAAATCATATACTGTGTTGTTATAAATCACTATTACCATAATAAATAATACAACTAAAACATAAAAAGAAACATCTCCAAATATTACTGCTTATTGACAATGTACCTGGTCACCAAAGAGCTCTGATGGAAATGTATGAGAAGTAGATGTTGTCTTAGTGCTTGCTCACACAACAGCCATGCAACCTGTGGATCAAGGAGTCATTTGTCTTTTTAAAAAAATATTTTGTGTAGAAGAGCCAGGGTATAGGCCAGAGGTGCAGGGCATGAGAAGATTCATCAGAGATAAGAGTGGGGAGCAGAACAGGTAGATTTACTGAAATACACTGCTAAGGGAAGCAGCGAGTGAGACAGGAGAGGTCTGCTGTGCCATGTGGGTCAGCTACCTGGCCACGGGTCAAACTCAGGCCATAGTGGTGATAGTGCTGGGACTTAACCGGTAAGCCACCAAGGAGGCCCAAAAGGAGTCATTTTGATTGTCAGGTCTTGCTACTTAAAGAATACATTTCAAAATGCTAGAACTGCCATAATACTGATTCCTCCGGCAGATTTTGCCAAAGTGATTTGAAAACTCATAAGAAATGCTTGTCATCACTATCATCAGGAATGTACAAATCAAAATTTCTGGGAATTTTTTACCATTCGAGTTTCATTGAGAACATTCATGGAGCCTCCCTGGTGGTGTGGAAGAAGAGAGAATTATTAGCAAGCTATTAAAGCTATTAAAGGGCCTCTCTGGTGCCTAGAGGTTAAGCCTCAGCACTATCACTGTTATGACTTGAGTTTGATCCCCAGTCAGGAAGGTGGTCCACATGGCACAGCAGACCTCTTCTGTCTCAACTGCTGCTCCCCTTAGCAGTGTGTTTCTGTCTAATGGCTGTTCTGTTCCCTACTCTGTCTCTGGTGAGTCTTCTTACCCCCTGCACCTCTGAACTACACCCAAGTTCTATGCAAAAATAAGTAAAAAAAAAATACAAAAAAGGAAAAGTATTGAAGATAGGAGAAGAAATTCATGCAGGAAGAATATGGTGATTGGAAGAGTCACTGTTAGTGGCTTTATGAATTTTGAATTATCACCCACATGCTGTCCAGACTTCTGTTGTGTGAGTTTTCCCATCACTAGTGCTCAGGTGTTTTGAACATCATTTCTTCCTTCAGTCTTATGTGTTGATTTCATGCATCAACACACAATACCCATCCCACTACTTGCAAAAAATATACTTCACTTTGCTACCACACCAGAAAGCTCTCTCTCTCTCTCCTCTGTGTGTGTGTGTTTTGGAGCATCATAGTAAATTAATGAAGTTGGAATAAATTCCAATTTCTGAATAATTGCATTTGGGGGGTTGTAAAGATACAATCCTGGACTTAAGGAGTAATGGAAAAATTAATGAAAATTGCTACTGCCCACCCTTTGCTAGTTACTATGTATAACCTCAGGAAAATTTCATAAACACTGCTTGAATTTAATCATGCTAAAATTTCTTTTTTCTCAAGGTTGGTATGGCAAGAGTGCATAAGATAATATATGCAGTCTTTTTTAGTTTGTTTGGAAACTGAGAGAGGGCTAATAAATTATAGCCTTATTCTCAGAGTTTTTAAAGAGCTTGCTTAATATTCAGATTTATCCAGATTTTTCTGTAAATTGTGATAGGATAGACTATCTCTTTCCATAATGGTGTTACCAGTTCAAATTTATCTTTCTATGGGAAGGTTCTTGTTTTGTTGTTAATAAGAAAATCAGTCATTTGGAAGCTGATGTTTTATTGAATATCCTACCACCGTACTTTGCTAAATCCAGTGATTTTTTAAAAAAGATTTATTTATTTATGCATACAAGAACTGGGAGACAGGCCAGAGGTATGGGGTGTGAGAGGATTCACTAGAGACAGAGTGGGGAACAGGACAGGCAGATTGCCTGAAATACACTGCTAAGGGGAGCAGCAGGCGAGTCAGGAGAAGTCTGCCACGGCATATGGGTCACCTCCCTGACCAGGGATAGAACTCATGTTGCAATGGCTATGGATGCTTCATAGTGTGGTGCTTAACCCCTTGCATCACCATAGACGGCCCCTAAATCCAAATTTCTCTAAATGTGTTCTCCAAAACACAGTGCCACAAAATATGTTAGAAAAAAATGCTTTCATCATCAGTAAGTATAGACGATGTATGCTGGATCCAACAGTTCTATCCCATGCTTCTGGAAATACACTGAAATTGTAAACATAAATTACTCCAAATATTTTAAAACCATTTATTTTTATTTTTAATTTTTTATATAAATATAAAAATAAATATTTTTATTTATTTATGCATACAAGAACTGGGGTGTAGGCCAGATGTGCAGGAGGGGAGAAGATTCACCAGAGACAGAGTGGAGAGCAGAACAGGCAGATATACTGAAATACACTGCTAAGTAGAGAAGTGAGCAAGACTAGAGATTTCTGCTACACCATATGTGGGTCACCTCCTTGACTGGGGATCGAACTCAGGCCTTTGTGGTGTTAGTGCTGAGACTCAACCCCTAGTCCACCAGGGGTGCCCTTAAAATCATTTTGAATGTAGAATTACCCTCCCCCTCACCATTGAATATCTAGTAACATCTAAGGAAGCAATATTTTATGAATTATATTTTTGGAACTATACAATATGCTTAAAGACAATAAAAACCAAAAATGGGGTTGTATGCTATTGGGCCAGAGCTATCACATGTCAGTATTTTCAACTGCATAGATAACCTGCCAGTCTTGATCTACACTTGTTTTGATATCTTCTCTTCAAGATGATTGATGCACGAAATGATTTTACATTACCCTGCATTAACAAAGATTTGTTCTGCATTCCACTGAGAGTCAATCAGAAATCCAATTTGAAGTGAAATCAATGTTTCTGGTTCCCCTTCTCCCCTTTATTTTTTTTTAACAGTATTAATGGGATCAGTCTTGTTCTTTTCAAATTCTGCCAATATGAAATTATAGCTGTTATATGTAAGCCACTCTCTTTTAGTGTATTGTATCATATATAATATTGACATAATTCTATGATAATATCCAGTTTAATAGACAAAGAAACATAGGTTAAGAGTGTTTTAAAAGGGTGTCCATGGTGGTGCAGTGGGTTAGGCAACACACTATGAAGCAAACTGCAGCCACTGCAGCACGAGTTTGATCCCTGCCGCCGGCCAGGGAGAGGACCCACTTGGCTCAGCAGACCTCTCCTGCCTCACCCGCTGCTCCCCTCAGCAGTGTGTTCCAGTCAGTCTGCCTGTTCTGTTGCCGGCTCTGTCTCTGGTGAATCCTCTCACCTCCCTGGACTCTGGCCTGTATCCAAGCTCTTGTATGCATAAATAAATAAAATCTTAGGAAAAAAAGAAAAGAAAAGAAAATCCTAAAATTAAAAAAAAAAAAAGTGTTTTAAAAGCTTGTTCATGGTCAAATAGCCCTAATAAACTATGTTCCATTCCAAATCATACCTCTTCAGAAAGCTTTATCTGCGCATCTTTATTGGTTAGCTACAAATTGCACTGCAACAAACTACCCTACAAAACAAATACTATTTTCATAGATCTGTAGATTGACTAATTTGTGAGTCTATTCCCCATTTTAGAGATCAGCAGGATGACTAGTGCACATTCTCGCATGGTGATGGCAGAGATCTAAGAGACCATGAAAATCCTGAAGCATTTGACCACTTCATACTCACTAATATTCCACTGACTGAAGCAAATCCAAAGTCAAGGATAGCTTCTATAACAGAAAGAACTGAAGCGTTATATGCCATGTCATTTAACATATTCTATGTTTGAGGTTCTAGGATATGGACATCTTTATTCTGCCACAGAATGCAAGAGGGGCATTTAATTGCTGTTCAGTGATATTTCACTGTGGTTTTAACTTGCATTTCTGAAATGCTTAATTATTTTAATCATAATTGCCTGAATTATTTGCAGTCAGTATACTTTCTCTGGTGAATTGTCTGTTCAAACTTTTGTCTATTATATATAATAGGTCTATACTTTTCTTTTGATTGAATACTGAAATTTCTTTATATAGTGTGATTACAAATCTTTTATTAGATGTGACATTGAATTTTGTGTACTCTTTATATATGTGAGTATATCAATTATCAAATATGTGGCTTGTTATATTTCTTTCTGTGTTTTAAAATTTATTTTTGCATGATTATTTTAACTAGAAAGAAAGTTAATAACATACAAAATGCCTCTTTAATTGTTCCTGAGAAATGACTAGATAAAATAATTTCTTCTACTCCTATCTCTGCTTTCTGAAATACAATTTACAATTTTTGCTCATACAGAACTTTACCTAACTCAAGGTGATAAATATTACCTTTTATGTTTTATTTTAGAAATTTTATAGTTTTTTTAGATCTACAATCCATTTTGAGATAGTTTTTGTATAGGATGTGAGGTACAGATCATGATTTCATTCTTTTTTACTTTTTGTTACCAAGATCCAATTGTTTTAGCACCAAATTTTGGTGGTGACAAATTTAATGTTTAAAAAAGTTATCCTTCATTAAATTGTCTTTGCACCTTTATCAACAATCAATTCACAATAGACAAGAGAGTAAATTTCAGGGTATTCTATTATTCTCTATATTTTGTTTTCCATTCATACCGTCTCTGTTACTGTAGAATTACATTATCATGTAGCATGGATACTGTCTTTTATAGAACAGCTTTTACCTATTTTATTTCCCTTTCTTCTCCATATAAATTATAGGTTCAGCTTGTCAATCACATGTAGAATCACAAGTAAATAGTTGTATATTGACCCAGTTTTCTGATAACTTGGTACACTAACTTATTAGCTCTAATAACTCTATAAACTTTTGAGAAATTTCTATATTATTATCTATATATAAAAACAGTTTTATTTCTTCTTTCATTTAATTTTCTTGCTTGATAGCACAGACTGAGACTTTTGTTAAATATTTAATGAGAGTGGTGAAAACATACAACCATGGGTTCGCACTTCTAGGAGAAAAATATTTGTTCCATGATAATGTATAAAATTGTGCTTTTATTTTCAATTTTTAAAAAATTTTGTAGATACCTTTTTTTTTTCCAATTTGAATAGGTTCCTTTCTACTCCAAGCTTGACTGAAATTTTTTATCATAAAGGGATATCGACTGTTGTCAAGGCTTTTTCTCATATGAGGAGTTCATGATTGTATTTATTTGGTATGTTAATAGGATGAATTACATTGATTGAATTTTTGTATATTTTTGGGGAAGGGTTCTCAAGTCATTGATTTTTGTTAATATTATTTAATTTATTTTTCTTATCTTGATATTAATTTGATATTTTTTGTTTCTCAATATATCTTAATTGATGCTTCGAAACATTTTCACTTTTCATAAGAGGACAATGTTGTAATTTTCCTCTAAACATTTTTAACTACATTCAATAAAAAACATTTTTTTCATGTTATGGTTTTTATCTTTATTCCAAACTATTTCCACATTTACATGAAATCTCTTTTTCGACCAATGACTACTTAGAAATGTGCTAATAATATATAAATACTTGGGGATTTTTCAGATACTTTGATTTTTTTCTTTAATTCTGTTGTCAGAAATAACAGGAGCATACTCTGTATAATTTTACTTTCTTTTAAAATTATTAGTGTGTCTTTTGACTAAGAGTATTATATAACTTGATGAATGTTCCATATGTACTTGAAAAGACTGAATTTTGCTGTTTTGGTATAAAATGTTCTATAAATATCAGTTCAAGTTGATTGTTAGTGCTGGTCAGGTCAATTATATTCTCATTGATTTTCTGCCAACTTCTTTGATAAGTTTCTGAAATATAAGTATTGGAGTCATGACTCATATTTGTAGACTTGTTCTCCTTAGAAATTTCTCAGCTTTTGCTTAATTTATATTGAAACTCTATTTTAAGCTTATAAATGTATAAGATTTTATGTTCTCTTTGCTAATTGATTTCTATGTCATTATAAAATATTCCTCTTTATCCACATTAATATAACTTTTATCGAATGTAATATTAGAAATATTAATAAACTTTTTCCAGTTTCATTTGTTTACTCTTTATTTGGTGTCTACTTGTCCATAGGTTATCTTTTAATCTATTTTTAAATTTATATTTGATGCATGATTATTGTAGATAATTTTCTTAATTCAGTATGTTGATCTCTTTCTTTTAATGATACACTTAGTGTATTACTATTTAATATGTTTAATGTTGGATTAAAATCACATATCTTGCTATATCTTATAACATATATCTTATGTTAATATATTGTGAGTTTCTATTTTTATTGTACTTTGCTTTATTTCCCCATTTTTGTCTTTATTAAATAAATGATTCATTTTCACAGTTCCACTTTATATTCATTATTGACTTAATAGTGCCACTCTTGATAAATTTGCTTTAGACATTACACTAGACTTAATTTTTAATATAAGAGTACTTGCAAGTAATATTATATGTCTACTTGCTATGTGATATAGCTTAAACATTTTCACCCCCATTTTTTGTCAAACATTTTACTTTCAAAGATGTATAATCATATAATACATTGCTATTATTTTGACTTTAGACAATCAGTTATTTTTAAGGCTACTAATTAATATATAAATGAACTTTACATTTACCTCCATTGATTTAATTTATAGAACTTTACATCAACTTTTTAATATTTAAGTTTTCTGTGGTATCATTATTGTTGTTAACTAAAGACTTTGTTGCATATTTCCTGTAGTGCAGGTCTCATAGCAGCGATTATTTCCTGTTTTTTGTTTTGTTTTGTTTTGTTTTTCTTAGGACACCTTAAGTTATCTTTATGTTTAACAATGTATGTTGACACGGGTATGTAATTCTTAATTAAAGCTTTAAACCCACTTGCATATTTTAAATGCTACTCTTTTTTCTTCTGCATTATATATTTTCTAATTACAAGTCTGCTATAATTCTTATCTTTGTATCTTCATAAGAAATATAGTTATTTTCTCAACTGCATTGTAGATTTTTATCTCTATGGAATGTTCAGAAAGTTAACCACGATAATATCATGATTCTAGGAATTTTCTGCTTTTATTTTATTTTCTTGATGTTCTGTGAGCTTTTAGAAGCTATACTTTGGTTGTAGTTTTTTTTTTTTTTTAAGATTTATTTCATTTATTTATGCAGACAAGAACCGGGGGGTAGGTCAGAGGTACAGAGGTGAGAGGACTTACCAATACAGAGTGGGGAGCAGAACAGGAGGGTCTACTGAAATACACTGCTCAGGGGCGCAGTGGTCGAGGCAGGAGAAGTCTGCTAAGCCATGAGAGTCAGCTTCCTGGCTGGGGATCAAACTCAGACCATAGAGGAGAAGGCCATGAAACTTAAACCCTATACCTCCAGGGCGCTCCACTTTGGTTGTAGTTTTGAAATTTTTATGATTATTTCTTCTTTTTTGTTCTATCTTGTCCATCTGAGATTCCAATTACATCTATGTCATATCACTAACATTGCCCCAGTATTTTTGATTACTTTGTCCTTTTATTTTTCCTTTATGATTTCTTCATATAAATTTCTGTTAATTATTTCCAATTATCCTGATTCTTTTCTGATTTGTTCCAGCTCTACTTATAAGACAAAAGCATTTTCTCTATTTCAATGTTTCATGATTTTAGCATTTCATTTTTTTTTTAAAATTTAATTCTCTGCTGATATTACCTATCTGTTTGTGAATTTTGGATACTTTTTCCTTTAGCATTTTTAAGATATTAATCATAGTCATTTTAAATTCCCTTTCCGATATTTCTAACATCTGTACCATATCTGAGATTCCTTGTTGGCTGTTTAATCTCTATCCATATATTATATTTTTTCCTGTTGTTACTATATCACATAACTTCATATGGGAAGCTGAATATCTTCATTTGGTTCAATAGATAATAAGATAAATGATTTTACAGTTGGAAATTGTTGTATCTTTCCTTATGAAAGACCATTAGTGTGATTTAGGGGTTTGAGTCTATCAATTTAGTAGTGGATCTGAGATAGATTTATTATTGATATGGTAATTTTCATTGAAGCACAGCCTAGAAATTCCTTTAGCCTGTCCATTTGCATGTTTGTGTGTGTGTTTCTGTAGGGTTAGGCTTCGGTTTGATCATTTTCACAAAGTCTACTCCACTCGCAGTTTTAGGTATTTCTTTTTTGCTGTATTTCAGAATGGAACTTCCCATGATCTTGAATTTTTTTCAGCAGTAGAGTAGGTAATTTTTACTCCATTTTTTTTTTCAGTTTGCACGGAGGTAGATTGTTGGTGTTATCTGTTGTAATGACTGTCTCAGTGTTAGGAATTCGTTGACACTGTCTCCGTGTTGTTGGGGTTTATGCCTTCTCAGTGATCCTTTGTTGCTTCCAGCTTTATTTGTGGGCTAACACTTATTTATGAACCTCTCACAGAGGTTATTTTAAAACCTCTCTTTCCACTTGCAATATGTTTTCTAAGGTCAAGTGTTCTGTTTTGGTTTCTTGTTTTTCCAGTGGTATAAAATTTATGCATGCAGGTCCTGGTACCTTTCCCACAGCTACTTTTCTTCCTTCTCTAAGTCCATGCCATTGTCATTCTTTTTCATCACTCTTCCCCTTATCCATTTTTTTAAAAAATATATATCCATTAAGACACATGAAGAAGAGTCTTCAGGTGCGTATAAATAACTTGTATTTGTGGAACCTAGAGTTTATGTATTTTTTCACTAGCTTTTGCTCCACATTGAACAAGTCATTAAAATTATCTGAATCTTTATTTCTAGTATCAAGGAGGATCTGTTTCAGGACAGCTAGTGCTTATATTCGCTGTTTCATTAGCTTTCAAGCTAATTTGATGCCCCATTACTGTGGTTCTATGATAGGCTAAAAAGTTATAAATTTTCAGAACTTTAAGTTTTATTTTACTTTCTAATATATAAGAGAGATGCTCTTTCCAGTTTTCCTGTTTTATGTGGCAGTCAGCAATCTTTTGAATAGTTTCAGTAGAGGAAGGACACAATCCCAATTTTGCCTTTATTTTTCTCTAATCACAGGCTGTATTTTAATAAAATGTTAGTCTTTTAAAAGAGTGCATTCAATATTTCTTTCTGACTTTGTTGAAAGCAGTTTGAATATAACATGCATAGATATTGTTAGTCCAATGTTTATATTGCCTTCTGTCTCTGAAGTGTTTAGATTTTTGTTTTGATATCTGTCACTATTAGATAAATTTTGGCAAATATTTCTTTTTCTTTTTCTTTCTTTTCTTTTTGGGATTTTGATTATTTGTATATTGAACTGTTTGATATGTCCCATAGCTCTGAGATATTCTACTTGTTGATTTTTTTTTGCTAATTTTTAGTTTGTTTCTGTTGAGTAATTTCTCTTGACCTATCTTCAAGTTCTCTGCTACTTTTCTCCTTGACTTTGCTGAGTACCTGATGTTCCTGCAGAAGTCATTTCTTATCTCTGCTAACATTTTCAGATTCTTTCCAAGAGTGATTTTTTTCTGCTGAAATTCCTTTCTGATTCTTCATATTGGCTACCTTTTCCAACAGAACCAGCTTATCCCTTTCCTAAGAGCCTATTCAGATTAATTCAGGAAAAAATTCATAGTCTTTCCAATTGAGTCTAGTTCTGCTAATTGTTCTGTTTGTTTTGAGCAATGCTTTTTTTGACTTTTGGCTTCTTTTATAACTTTTTGTGGGAGGTCAGACACATATACTAAATAATATTATGCTGGAAGGGAAGCTCATGCTTTTGTTCCTTTCACTTTCAGCATGGAGAGGCTTTTGTAATCTAAGTGGGAGTTGAGACTTATTTATAGTTTGTTGTTATTTTTGCTACCCTGCCCACCAGAGATCTCAAGTTCTACCAGGAAAATACTGTATTTGTTTGTGAGATAATAAACTGCAGCATTTTTCTGAAACCTATTCCCATTTTGTTTCTATCTATCTAACTGTATCTTCACTTTGTACTACATGTCAGAGATCCTGTCTCTTGCAGTGCTTTTAGCTCTGTTCCATTTCATATTTACTCTGTTTACACTTAGGGTGTGGGAAGCAGGATGCAAACTTTTTTTTGATGTTAGTATTAAGCTTTCTTCTGAGGTTGTCACTGAAACAAGGTCTTGGAGATGTGGCTTTTACAATTTCTCTGCCCCTTCTCCAGAAGTAATGATGGATATAGTAAATATCCAAATTCTTCTTCCATGGGTAGATTTCTGCCCTGTTCCTTTCACCAAATTGCAAAAGGTTTTCTCCTGGCTGCTGTTTGTTTCCTCTTCTGTACCATAAAGTTTCTGTTCTGTATATGCACATATCTCAGTGATGGCTGTCTAGCACCCCAGCCAGGTCCATAGAATAGCATTCTTGGGATTTCCCCTGACTTTCGATGTGAGTGGAATACTGGAGAAAAAGACAGTAAGAGGGTGTAGACCTTTCTCTGTAGTACACCGGGATTTCACATGCTCATACTACCTCGCAATCATATTTTAATAATTCATTACAATGTTATTGCTGTTTCTTCTTTCTGTCATTTATTTGGGTCCGATTTCTTTCTGTAGGTGACTCTCCAGACTCAGTTTTTTTGCCCTGTAACTTCAGCTCTCTAATGAATTCAAGAAAAGTAATTAAAGTTTTCCCAACATTTTTCTTGTAATGGTGAGAGTGACAGTTTTAGCTTTTCACATCTCAAAATGAAAGTTTCTTCTCATTTTTAGAATTTAAGCTGAGAGCAAGAAATATGAGAAGGTAATTAACGTTATGGAGCACCTACTTTGAGCCATGCATTGTGCTAAATTACCCATATGATATAATTTATTCATTAAATAATTCTATAGGGCAGGCACCATTATCATTATTATTACCATGCCTAATAATGATTTTAATCTTTTGGGTACTGCCTTTGACTTATCTCTTGTAATCCTCACACCAGTCATCTGAGGAAAAGGATCATGATTATCTTGGTGCTGTTTTACGACTAGTATTGAGCAAAATACTTAGCACATAATGAATGCAGACTAAAAGCTTGTTAAGTAAATTAGTGCAACACAAACCTCAGGCACATGTAAGATATTCATTGCATCATCTCCCTATCCTTTCCACTTCCCAAATGATAAAAGACTGGGGTTAGAAAGAGGGACTGAGGTGATGGTGCACTGGTGAGATGGTGATGGGGAATACATGGGGATTACAATTAATGGCAAGTATATGTAAATTTTAAAATATTTTAATAAAAAAATAAATAAATAAAAAATAAAAAAAATATTAAATAGTTGTTATAAAAAAAAAAAAAGAAAGTATCAATGGAATTAGAAGTGCATATGCCCATTCATTGAGTGTGAGAGACTGAGAGTGGCGGAAGGTGAGCAGGGAACATTGGTCTTAGCAGGTGCCCTAACTTTTCCTACCACATTATTGGTTCAATTGTAAGAAGTGTGCTCCTCCCTTTGACATGTGCCCTTGGTTGTGGCCCTGGACTGTCTGATTTTCTGTTAGCCAATGAGAATTATAGGGCTGCTTTACGTTACCTGTTGCTTCCTGCTACTTGTTGCTTCCTTTTTTAACGTTATAGAATATCTCTTCCCCAACTTCCAAACCTTTCTCTTTACTTAAAGTCAATTTTAATGTAGGAACAAAACCACCAGGTATGGGTATATATTTATGATCTGCATGGTGATGTAACTATGGGAGTGAAATTCAGTTTGCATTAATTCCCCCAAAGCAAGCAGAACAATGGCTGTCTGCTGGGGTAGAACAGTCTTTCCACATTTTCACCAAGAGTGTGTATGGGATCATGGTGACCCTGACCTCACATGAAATTGAGCCTAACAAAGGAGGAGATTGAACAATGCCTGCACTTTGATTTCAAAAGTTCTAGTATTTTCTCTAAGGTACCCTTTAGGCTCCTCCAGCAGCCTTCCTTTTGTGTTTCTTCTCACCTATGATTAGATTCCCTTGTTATTGCTCCATCTCTCTCTCTTCTGTCCACCTACTCCACTCTACCACACACAAGCACATAACACCCATCCTTGTTTTCCTTTTCTAGCTCTATTTCGTTTTTCACTGCTATTCTGAAACCAATCCTGATACCTGCACCTGCTCAGGAAATTAAAATGTCTAATCTTTCTTGGCTGCTGCATCACTGCGAGGCCAAACTGACAATCTGCTAAGTACAGCCTCGGAGCTAAAATAACAGAATGTTTTGCAATCAGGGCTAGAATCACAGGTGGTAGATTCTTTTTTAGCTTTGCAAAGCCAACAAAGCAAAAGAAAATATCCCACGCCTCCCCTCTGCCTTTCCACTTCCCACCTGCCTTTTTCATTAAGCTGTTTGGGAAGAACCTCTCTGGGGGACACAATCCTGTCATCAGAAATCAGAAGGTGGTGCGCTAGGGCTCTTCTGGCCCCCTTTCTCACTCTCTTCATCTTCCTTTTCACATTAGCTTCTAGAGAACATCTTTCTCCCTCCTGAGCTATGTGCTCTGCTGCCACAGGCATCCACAGCCATCCTGAGCTGCTGTAATGATCAGAAACTCAGAGGCCTGGGGCTTGGGCCACCTGCCACTGCCAATCGCTGGGTTGGGGACACTTAGTTCTCTCACAGAAGTCAGCCTCTCTGAGGGGGTCAAACACGTACAGGGAACTTTCTAGATAAAGGGGAGGTATTGGAATGTGTCTGGAGAGGTTTGAGTGAATGGGCTTCAGCACTGAGGTTTGGGAGGTCATGTGTTAGTCTTTTGAAGGACCCAGTTGTTTTCCAGGGAAGGAAAACAACTATTGATATCATGGCAGGTCCTTGCAGATGCCATGCCCAGGATATTTGCTTATACTCTTCCCTTTGCCTAAAATCCAGGTCCCTTTGCCTCCCTCCAGGTCTGTGCTACCATTCGAATACTCCCTAACTTCATGCAGATAGTTCCTCAAGCACCATTTCCTGGCCATCCTAGATGAATGCGTGTCACTTTACATCTTTAATACAATTATTGCATTCTATCTCCAAATTATTTGTTTCTTTGTCTATTTTCTGCCAAAGTCTCTCAAATAAAAGCTTCAAAAGGACAGGATTTAGTACGTCACTGCATCCCTAGCACTCAGAGCACTGAGTGCTACATGCAGGTGATCATTAAATATTTATGAAATACATCAATTAAGGGAAAAGTTCCTGTGGGCCAGCCACCTGGCAGGCACTTCGACATTGAGCCTTATTTCACATTCACATTACCTTCCTGAAGAAAAAATGCTTATAATCACCAAGAGTCCCAGATTTTCAGGACACCCAGTTGCTTCCACAGGGACCTGATCTCTGACTTGTCTGTTCCCAGAGCTAATGATCTTTCCACCTCCCCTGGTACCGAGCCTGTGTCAGGAAGTACTTTTAATTGGAACCCTCGAACACTCTCTGGGTATAGCTCATATTTCTGAGGCCCTCTCATTGACTACAGGGATCTTGTCTGAAACTTCTCACTTCCTGTTGGCTTCCTACCTTTCTCAGAACATCCTGATAAAACCCACCTCTCCTGGTACACTCCCATTGGGGGAGGGGTTCAACTGTAATGGTAAAGAGTGAGGAGGAAACCATTTTTCTCATCTTCTACCTATGATTTATGATGTGTAAAACATTTCACTTAAGGAGTTCCACCAATTTAACAAGCAATAAAATATCAAAAAATAAAATCAAATAACAAATATCATAAATGTTTTATTCCTCAACAGAATTGCAGCTTTCCAGACAACAGGTGGGACCTATGAGGTAACAGGAACATCAAGATTTCTCCCAACTGGCTTTCTGCTTAGTGAGGATCAGGTAAGTGGGAACAGGATCGCCTCACCAAGGGATCTGCATCCAAGTGATGGGGGCGACATTCCTTCTCCTGGGAACTGCATGCTCCCTGTCCTTTGTCAGCACTGGCCCAGGATGCTGCTCTGGAGAGCTGATTCTCAGGCCATGAGCTCTCTCTGCCCTGGACAATAGTCACCACTCAATATGGCTTGTCCACTCCTGCCGGTTACTCAGCATCTCAGTTCTGAGCCACATGCCTGGTCCTACAGTGCTCTAAGCTCATCAAGCATCCGTTGTCATTACTGATTCCACAGGTTCTATCCTTGACAGGTCTTCAGGCGAGATGCTGTGCACTGCCTTTCGGGTTCTCTGTGACTCTCCCCATACTACTCACACCACCTTGGGAGGTCTGGGTCTAACCTAACATGATTAGGTGTAGAAGTCAATTTTATTATGTTCTGCTACAAGGCCTTTCCTCTGGATCTCTCCAGGCTCTGAAAAGGAACAAGACCTGTTCTTCAGATGTCTCTTAATAAATATTTGGATTTGGTGTTGAGTTCCTGGACACTTTAAAGTGCCCCAAAGAAAAGAGGAGATTCTTAAGCCAAAATTGTTATAGTGAGAACATTTTTAATGTAGTTCATTCATTTATTTGAAGGACTTAATGATAACTTGATTTATACCAGAAACTGTGGGCATTGTTGAATATAGAGAGGTGCATCGACTCACCTTTCCTCTCCTGGAGCTTAAAGCCATAATGCAGCTCACCAAAAAGGGGGTATAGAATTAAGGACGATTGTCTGTATTTCCATTCTACATCCCAGGTCTTCTACCAATGCGTTAATATTCTCCTTTCCATAATGCTCACAAGATGTCTATCACTAGCATTTTTTTTTAACCTGTTCTTAGAGCTCCTAATTGTCCTTCTGGCCTTGCCCAGCCCCCTTTGTCAATATATGTTCCATCAGGCCCTACAGAGATCCTCTGTGGACCGATACAGTGTAGGCTAGGGAAGAATGTTAGGCTTAAAGAATGGGTCATGTGACTCTGCCTCAAGAGCCGTAGGGTGGCACTCAACTCACACCACTCTCAGTGTAGAGCTGTGGTTGCCACCATGCTTCCCTTACAACTGCCATGTTTTTCTAAGTGACCACTGTTACCCATTTGCTCTTCCACCTATCCTTAGTGCATCAGACCGAGTCATCTTTTCTTTTTTCTAAAGATATATTTATTTTAAAATGGAGGTACAGGTCAGAGGTACAGGGTGGGGTGGCAGTGAGAGGATTCACCAGAGACAGAGTGGGGAGCAGAACAGGCAGAGCGACTGAAACACACTGCTGAGGGAAGCAGCGGGGGAGGCAGGAGAGGTCTGCTGCGCCATGTGGGTCACCTCTGGCTGGCAGTGGGGCCAGAATTGGGCTGCAGTAGCTGTGGTTTGCGTCATAGTGCTGTGCTTAACTCATTGCATCACCAGGGAGGCCCCTGAGCTATTTTTTCATAAAGGAAATCTGATCAGAGCACACCCTCTGCCTCAAATCCTCATGCGGCTTTCCACCTATTTTAGGATCAATACAAAATCCATAGCTTGACATCTAGTATAAGGTGCTGACCTGGCTATGTGTAATGCTTTGGCCTCTCAGCTCACCACTGACCTTGACTCACTTCCTTCCAGTTCCACTGGCCATCTGTGCATGCTTTGAGCACCAAATTCTTTTCCACCTTAGGACCTTTGATCATATTTTCCCTTGGTCTGAAATCCTACTTCTCCCTCCTAAAACTAATTCTTACACTTTGAAAATCTCCAGCTGAAAATTGTTTTCTCCTACCCCTTTTCCTTTACCATTGCAGTTGAACCCCTCCCCCATATGCTTCGGGAGCATCCAATCTCTTTTCTTTCAGCCTGTATCATAATTGTAGTTGCTATATACAATGAAGTCTTCTTTAATCAGAAGACAATCTATAATTAAAATAGTTGATACTGCTCTTTCCGAGAATATGCCAATAAGGACTTTTGTTGGGCAGGAAAACTCTGAATGCATCAATCCAGAATGGTAGTGGGCATATTATTCTTAAAAAGGTAGGTCAGTGCAACTAATAGAATTGTCCTTTCATTCACATGGGGTCGTCTTACTTTGTTGTCTCTAAGAACTTACTCATTATTAAGCAAATACTGCCATACTTTGAGGTTGTTACATTATAAATAATGATGTAAAGGGAATGAGTTCATTCAGTTTTCATTGATGAGATCAGGATGGCAAAACACTAAAAAAAAAAAAAGTGGTGTTCTCTTTCTTGAGTCATTCCTTTTCAAACCATGTGAGACAGAGTGGAAGAATGTCAATGATGTTCGCTAAACACTGAAATTTGCTTTGCTTGCAAAAATGTAGGTAATGTGAAGAGTGAATATCTGCTTAAGGAGGGTAGGGATAGGAGGGCGTATCAGCTTAAGATCTTTGAAGAAGGAATTGTCACCAACAAGAAAAAATCAATTTGGGGTGAAGAAAACACAATGTATCAGACTTGAGGATGAACCATCACAATTAGAGGAAGTGGCAAGTTAAACATTTTGAATGTGTGATTGGGTATTGAGCCAGGGTTGTCAGAAAGCTCAGTGTGTTCGTTTGTGATTTAATCACTAATTAATTAAGAACAAGTGTTTCCTTCAGTGAATTACTACTATGGCCTGTCTGGCTCCATATGTTGATGGATTAGGGGGTTACTAGGGGATACACCCCAAGTTCATTTTCGTGATCCCAGTATTCAGCTCAAGTCCTGGTACAGTGAAGGCACTGAATTAGTGATGCTGATTTTGGATGAATGGGCATTTGATCATTTTCCAGGGAGAGGAGAAGAAACACTGAAAAGGAAGAATCAGGGGTAAAGGAGTCCTGATTTGGGTTGAGGAAGGGATGAAGTGTACCGGTCAGGTGTATTACAGGGTTAAATATCGAGAGGAGAGGGATGCCTGCTCTGGTAAGTCAGGCAAAATGGAAGAAGCACAGACACTTTGAGAAAATAGTAGAGTAGAAAGAAGGTAATTTGGATATATTTGCAACTCTGTAATGTCACTATTTAATAAAGCTTTAAATGAGAGAGCATATGGGGGTGCGCGAGAGACAGAGAGCGCCAGAGAGAGATATTTAAGGATACTAAATATTTAAGGGCTAAGGTAGGTGGGGTAGACAATAGTGGCTTAAAGTGTGACCCCTAACTAAAGGGCAGAAGGATTGAGCATTATGGGAAAGAATAAAAACAAAGACCAGTCGGCCTTAAGCTATGGTTCTGTCACTTATCTGTGTGACAGAGGATAAGATGTTTTGCTTCTCAGAGCTTCTTCCTCTGTAAAAGAAGTATAATTAACTGATTTAATTAGTTATCACAAATGAAATCTCTTTTCAAGTCTAAAGCGCATTGTAATTATATTTCTTTTAATATATATTTACAGATTTGTTAAGCTGAAGGACAAAGTGTAATCCATATAAAGAGTATTATGAATTAAGGATAAGTGTTGAAAAAAATGATGTGAGCATTGAAATATAACATTTCAGCTTGGTGGATTTTTAGATATTATTGACACATATTTCCATATTGAGCAATTATATTTACATGTAATTATTTCTGCATGCATATCCATCACTCATCATTGGCTTGGGGATTCCTCAAAAAGAGAGATAGCTATTTAACGCTGTATGTCAACATCTAAGGAAGTCTAACTATAAAATAATTGCTCAATCCCTGTTAGATTTCATCTATTGAAATAATTCATTTTACAGTTAGAGAAACTAAGACAGATATTATAAATGACTCTATAAACCTCACACAAGTCCACTTAGTGAAAAAAGCCAGTGTTTCTTTCCAACATGATATCAAGAAAGAGTTGGGTCTTCTCCTGTCTCATTAGCTGCTCCCCCTAGCAGTGTATTTCAGTCAATCTACCTATTCTGCTCCCCACTCTGTCTTTTGTGAATCCTCTCAACTCCTACACCCCAACTTTGCCTATACCCCAACTCTTGTATGCTAAATAACTATATCCTCAGAAAAAAGAAAGAGGTGGGTCTTGAACTGGACTTGATGAACAAAAGCATAGTAGCAAACAGGGAAGAGTATTCCTGGCAGGGGAGAAGCTCCAGCTTAGGAGTAGGGGTAATAATGGGGGAGGAGCATAGAAGAGCCTATTGCAGCCCAGTCTGGCTGGGAGGGAGACACACACACTCAATGGGACTTGCTAACCTCTTCTAGTCCTGAGAAAGGGGAAGCTGTCAAAGATAATAATCACAATCTTAGACACCTTGTCCCATACATTTTTACTGTATTTAGCACCTTGTCAAGCACTAAACACTAAAGTCAGTAATACTGAGTTGTATAAAATGAATACATCAAGAAAGATAATAAATGCTTCCTTCTTGTCAGTGTCTCCTCGGAATTACAAAGCAAAGAACCCTCATGACTATAATGAATCAAATAGTCATCTTAGTTTATTTCAAGGGCAAGTGACACTGGCTAACACTGAAGTCACGAGGGGTCCTCCATGTTGTTTGACTTTCACGGAACACCCACTTATTCCAGGGAGAGAAGTGAGGTGCTGGTCCGTGGCTTCTCTGGGTCTTGGATGCCAGTATCATTCCTCAGCATGCCCAGGCTCCATGACACACAGAATCGTGTTTCTCAATCTTGGAGGGTTTTCTGGTGGTAGAATTATTTTGGAAGAACCTTCAGGATATTCTGTGTCTGCCTAAAGTTGCCAAGCAAAAGTCCTCCAAATTTTCCCCACATTAACTGTTCAGTTTTATCTCTTACTATTTCCCTTTCATGCCTGCGTACTCAACCCTAGCAAATTGCGTGCAGCTCCTTGAGGTGTTTCTTGCTGGTTCACACCTGAGTCCTTAAACATGCATATTTTTCTACCTGATATACTATTGCCCTCCTTTTGCCTGGCGAGAATGTCTCCTCAGTGTTCAAGTTTTATGTGACTATATCTCTTTCTACCTAAGGGGTAGTTGATTAATAATCTCTTTGTTCCACTGTATCTTATGCTACTTTCCTTATGGCACTTATTTCACTATCCTGAATCCTTTTTTGTTTTAATAAAACTTTTCTGTATTTCTCTCTAGTCTGTGAACTTAAAAAAAGGAGTCAAATGTTCTGTGCATTACTGGGGATTCTATTCCAAGTATCCAGCAAGTAAGTGATGCAAAGTAGGTAATCTATGTGTTCAGTGAATGAGTGAATGAATGAATGAGCGGGTGAGTGGAAGCTTTAAGGCTGTTAGATTGGTTGGTGAGTCCAGGAACCAGGTGATTGTATTAGGTAGACACACTTGATCACAAGAAATAGACAAACCAAGTCTATTAAGTAAAAATTGGCACATGCAAAGTGTCTTTGTGGATGGAGGCCCAGCTGCGTGACTTATGGGTGTCAAGAGAGTAGGGCACAGATATTTTTCCCTTGAGCTCTGCTGGTTCCTGGCTCCCCCTTGTGGTTGCATGTTGAGCACTTTGAGCCCCCAGAGCTATAGGCATCTAGGTTCTTTTCCAGAGCAATGATAGATGTGCTGTGAAGATTTTAAAGAAAGAGTATGTCTTTCCCCTAGAAGTAACTAGGTAACATTTTCCCAAGTTCATTCCAAATTTTATTGGGTGACTATTCTTGGGTGGCTGAGAGGTGAGATTTGCTGAGGAGTTATGTGCTCTGCCTTAGGCTGAGTGAAGCAAATTGAGAGTGAGGCATGTATTTGCCCACGAAATAGAGGGCAGAGTTTGGGGTAAATAAGCAAAATGCTCGATATATAAGTTGTGTGTGTGTGTATAACATGCATACTTCTTCAAAGTTTGATCTGACCTTTCGTTGAGGATTTGTCTGCCCAGATAAAGATCAGACTGAGGTGTGGCAGACAAGTGCTTAATCTCCAGAGCCTGAGAATTCAATTTGCTGATTTGGGAATCTATGCAAGTTCTCTCCAGGTGATGCAGTTTCACAATCAAGTGACTTCTTCTCCAATCTGAAAAAGTACAGGTGTAAAAATTGCCCAATTCAGAAAAATTTTAGCATCTGGGTTCTGGATTTACTTGCTGGGGCCAAGTCCAGCTTTATGGAGGGTCGCTGTGTTTTAAGAGTTACTCACATTGTCTGCACTGATTATCTCAACTTGTGCTAGAAAAAGAGACACTCAGAGAGCTTCAGAGGGAAGGTGCTTTTCCAGATAACGTTACCAGGTAAGTCACAGGCAAATAATCACATACCTCCTCCTTTATATTCAGAGATTTTCTTTGACACCGTTTATTCTGATTGTGCAATTTATTTTTCACCTCAATACAAAATCACAAATAAAAAGCAAACCCATCCTCAAAGAAGTCGTTCTTTCCATACTTTCTGTCTTGCAGAGGTGCAGAAACTGGTACCCGGAGTCAGATGACTGTTGCTGTGACTCTATATGTTCGGTGACACAGGGATGAGACCAGCAGACAGGATGTCCAAGCAAGGAGATGGAGGGCTATTGCTCTCCTAGGCAAATAGCAATCCTCCCACCCTCTCCATGGCCTTTTATTGAGCATGAGAACAGTTAACAAGGGTATGTCATTTGCTATAAAAAACACAGCCCAGAAGTACAAGGTCACCTAGTTTTATGCCAAGCCCGCCTGCAGGTAACTAGCCACTACTATTATCTAACAACTTTTCTGTTTCTTTATTGTCTTCTTCCAGAGTGAAAGAGTGTATGCCTAGATCCTAGGAGTCGTGTGCAGCTCCTGTTAGCAGACTTGTTTGCAGTCTGCAAGGATCTCAGCCATAGCACTTCTCTCTATCCTTGACTGTTGCTCAGAGCTCTGCAGCCTCTGGCTTCCCCCAACAGATGACCACTGGGGATAATATAGAGCTGGTGAGCATGAGAAGATCAAGCACTGCTGTACTTCTGACACCTGTTGTAAATTTGGACGATTTCTCCCTAGAAGGACTGGCAGAACTCAGTGAAATCTGTTATCTTACATTTTACTATAGGGAAAGGGTAGAGATGAAAATCCATCAAAGGAAGAAGCACGTGAGACAGTGTCTAGGAGAAGGTGACATGTGGAGATTTCTCTATCTTCCTTATGGGCTCAGGATGTTCCCCTCCCGGCACTGATGTGCGATAGTGAACATGGAGCAGTGCCAGTCAGGGAAGTTCACAGTCTTTGTGATTGAGGCTCCATCATGCAGGCATGACTGACTGCTCACAAGCTTGATCTCAGTCCCCAGCCCCTCCCACCTCACATCACTTACTATCCGGGGTGGCTGGTTCCCTTCCCCTTGCCCCACAGCACAGCTAGGCCATCCTCTGTGAACCAAGGCCCAAAGGCAAATAAAGACACAATCAGACATGATAGTCCAAGGACTTAGAGGTCCCTTCCAAGCAGCTCATGGCAAAAACCAGACTCTCTTTTGGGAATGGTCAAATTATTCACTGCTCATTTTCTACTGGACATTGTTTAAGGCGTGTTCAGGCTTCTGGCACCCACATTATTGTCTTGGTGCTTTAAGTCCTTTGGATGACTGTGGGTGCTGTAGTGGGAGGTATTGCCTGCAGTGGCAGGCACACCTATGCACCTCAGGTGGGACATTCGCTCTGCAGCATGGCTTTGGGCTCCAGCGTTGAATGGTGGAAGGCTACCTGGGAGTCAATCTGGAAGAGGATGGAAAGCTCCCTTGATAGGTTTCTGTCACAGAAAACTGTTCACAAAGGGCAAAATGGGAGGGAGGGCAACACTCATTTACCATCTCTATGGCAAGTGCTTCAGTTCAGCACTCTGGATCCTTCAGATCCCTTCCTGAGTTTCATACCTTCTCCTGGCCAGATAGTGTCAGTTTTGCTTGAGGGCGGCTCCATTACTTGAGAGTCCCTACTGGACCATGGTGATTCAAGCAGTTGTCTTTTCCATTGTGATGGCAGCTGGCAGTTGATAGAGTGAGAACAAATTGCTCGTGGGCCCATGTGAAGTGGTTTGACTTCCTGTTGCAGCTCTCAGCCTCTGCAACCACTTACCTCGCTGTAATCTATGCTCAAGTGCCTCACTCAACACCCCTCTTCTCCTTCAGCAGATCTATTCAAGCGTGACCCAACCTGCAATGTCCCTCCAAGATTCCTCTATGGAGAGATGGTGAAGATGGTGATGTCGGTCAGAATGAGCTCACACAGAAATCAGTTCAAAATCTGAATTGCTTAATCTCTCAGCCTGTTTCCTCCCGTAAAAATATTCTCAGGCTTCTGGGGCCTCCCCGGTGGCGCAGTGGGTTGAGCGCCGCACTGTGAAGCATCTATCCGCAGCACTGCAGCGTGAGTTCAATCCCTGGCCAGGGAGGGGACCCACACAGCATGGCAGACCTCTCCTGCCTTGCCCGCTGCTCCCCTCAGCAGTGTGTTTCAGTCAATCTGCCTGTTCTGTTCCCCACTCTGCCTCTGTTGAATCCTCTCACCCGCCTCCCCACGCCTTTGGCCTGTCTCCCAGTTCTTGTATGCATAAATAAATAAATATTAAAAAATATTCTCAGGCCTCTTATGAAAGAGCTTGTATACACAAGTGCTTAATGCCGTGATCACTGCACTCTTTGCTATTATTACCATTACAGTAGTTATTGTGAGGGTTATTGGCGGGAATAAACTATCATTAACGTACAACCATTTCCTTTCTTACCATGGTCTTTATTTTCTTTTCCCCCTAGTTTATCATGCATGGCACTTTATTAACTATAGGCACACATATGCACAAACACCTGTGCACACACATGCACAGTCTCTTTGCTTTCTTATCTCCAACCATTGCAACCAACTTGCTCTTTGTTAAATGCATCAAACATTGCCCATCTCCAGCCATCTGACTTTGTCATTCCTTTGCCTGTGACTCTCTTTCCCAAGGTGGCTGCTTGGCTCACCATTTCATTGCACTAGCTCTGTGCTTCAGTATCAGCTCTCTGGAGGCCTTACCTGACCTCCTCAAGTAAGAGAATAGCTTCAGCCATTCTTCCTTTCCCCTGTTTTCTTCTTCTTCATAGCACTAATTCTTCCTGACCTGACATTATATATCTCATTGTTTATTTTCTAGCTCCTACTTTAAAATTCAAGCTACACTGGGCTGATTTTTCATTTAGTACACTGCTCTCCATTCCTAGAACAGTACTAGACATATGGTAGGGGCTCATCTAGTATTTGTTGAATATATTAAACATACTCTCTTGCCATTGCATTTTGATGGTATTAATGTTTTGTTTGCACATACAATTAAAGAGTTGTTTGCACATGTAATTAAAGGGTTGGAGCTAGAGGACAGGATCCAGGACTTATCTGTGTTCTGTCTCCCACTCAGCCCACTGTAAAAGTATTGGTTTATATTCCATACCCAGTGAAGACATCTAGAATCGTATTCAGTTGCATTCATCCACCCATGTTTTTCTCAGGGATTTGGGACGAGATCACAAGTCCAAGTTGTATTGTTCTTCACGTGTTTCCAGTTTGTGAAGCTTCTGTTCTCAGGCACTATAGATTCACATATGGGACCAGTCAGAGTCACCCCTCCAAGTAGGTTGGCAGCTGTGTTTAGGAAGTGTGATGAGGTGAAAAGAAAGATCTGAAATAAAAGTTTAAGTCTTAACTATGTGGGACTTATATGTACTAACAGATTATTTGTTGTTTAAACAAAAAGCAAATATACCTGAGCAGCTTGTATTTTACCTGGCAACCTGGAAGAGGAGAAGAGAGCCTGCATGGTCTGTTCCTCTGTGTTCTGGTGTTCTTGCAGTTGAGAGGTCCTGAGGTGTCACAAATATGGAGACCACCTTGGATTACCAAGGGAACTGTCTCTGCCTTTAGAACTGGCTGTGGCCTAGGTCCTGATGGCTCATCTGGATAGAGATCAATTTCTTATTTCCTAAGAGGGAACATCTGATCGGGTTGGGTTGTCCCATCTTGGTTGGAAGGCCAACCTGAGTAAACCTCAGACCATACTCTACTCACATAACTTCTTTGGACCCAAATTATTTGCCATCCTACTTTAACCAGTCAAAGCCAAGGAGAAAATCCATGATGATTTACTCATGGGCGAATCTACCCATATAGACACAGTCCTCAGAAGGGACTGGAACTTAGCACTCCATGGACTGTGGTGAAAATCCTTTTGTCTATGTCAGTCATCTAGAATCTAACAAGAAATGAAAATCTACATGATTTAAAAGACATATATCCTATGAATATAGATATTAGTTCATAGCGCTCAATTCTAAAACCCAGAGGTATTGGTTTTCGATGTCATTTATGCCATTGGGAAGTAGACCAGGCTTCTCTTGGGGCTCTCTAAGTGACATTCATGAGAATTGGCAATATTCTTCATCACCACATGAGGTTGGTCTTATTACTTTTTTCTTTGCTCAGTTATCCCTTTTTTTTTTTTTTTAGAAAACTCTTTACATCAGAGTCACAAACTCCGTATAGAGCATAGATTTAGCTTCCAAGTGGGCACTTTATTTTTGAAATTCAGAAAATTTGCCTTACAACTTGGGCTTATTTTTTTTCATGTACTAGCAGTCTGGTAACTCTGGGATATTTCTTCAAGGCAGCAATTGACCAATGGTAGGTAGTGGCTGTCTCTGTAGACATGGCATGGCATAGTTAGTTTAGTGTCCACAGTCCTCACTGCTCCTCCTTGTGGCATACCCAGCTCCTTCACATTAACCACTGGCTCCTTTCTTCTCCTACTTCAATATCACCCTTATTGATCTGACCAAAATTTTGATTGCAAGTGAATCCAGGCAGCTTCATTCAGTTCTTCCAAGTTTACCAAAGTTATTGATTTGCTCAATTTCCAACAAATAATGGGTACTTGAGTTTAAAGGACAGTAGTGGCAGATTCTAAATATAAAGAAGGAATAATTAAATCAAATTGGCCCCTGTGTGAAGAATGCACAGTCTGGTTGGTAACATGGTACAGTGTGCTTTGTGACTATAGGGAGCAACAGACCCCATAGCCATGAGTTGGATGGTCAAGGAAGACTGCTGGCCTTTCCAGAGATGTCTTAGTTAGGACTGAGCTTGGGGGAAAGGAAGTCAGCATGTTCCAGTCTAGAGAAGAGCAGTTTTTGAAAGACAAGAGATACTGTTTCTTTTGCACAGAAACAGGCTAGAGTGCATAAGGGGCCTTGAATTGGGTACTACAACATCTGCCACACCAGAAGGAGCATGAAGGGTGAAAGCTCAGGATCTTTGGGGCTGCCTCACAGGCTGTGGTCCTCATTCCATGGGCACTGAGGTCCTGGAGAACTGGCAGGGGAAAAAGGGTTACAAGCAATGAATAAAACTGGAGTGTAGATGAGCAAAGACCCAAGGAGACCATGTGTGCCCTTCTTGACTCCTCTGTACAACAGGTCGATGGAGCTGGAAAAGCCAGACACAGACCTAGATTCTCCTCTCCCACATCAGTAACAAAGGATGATATGGGGCAGCTCTCTCAGAAGAGTCACATAAGAGAGAAAATTGACTGTGTTCCACCCCATTCTACATTTCTGTAGCCAGGTGTCTGGTTCAAGAGAAAGGAAATTTAATATCATTCAGTATAAGATCAAATGATTAAATTGTGTTAATATTGAATAACCAGAAGTGACTGAGACAGGTTCTGCACAAAATGTCATTAGAAGACAAGAAAAGAGTTTGACAGAGCCTAGGTGAAAACAGTGATTAGAAAAAGAAAACAACAAAGTGCTTACACGTCTGGACTCCGCTGCTTACAAACAGTTTAATATGCTGATTACACAGGGTTGAACTTAGATGAGATTCAAGTCAATTGGAGGCACTTGGAGTGACTGATCCTGAAGTCCAGAGTTAGATGAACATGGTCTGGGGGTGAGAGGTCTTAGGTGCAACCACTGGGGCACAGGGCACGTGGCCCCAGCTGGGTGACTGCAGTGCCAGTGTATCTGCCCATTACCAGTAAGCCCCCAATGAGCTCATGGCACAGGCCGGAAGCAGGCAGCTGACCTCATCTGGGTGGGACTTTTGAGGGTTTGGACAATAAGTAGAGTTATGGAAAAGAAAAAACAAAGCAGGCAAAGCTGGCAGATAAGGGTTGAAGGGAGGAAATTGGCAGAGGCAGTCACCTTGCTCTGTCCACCTCGTGGTTGAAATGTACAGGTACAGGAAGCTGCACGGGGCATGTCCTTCCAAATGCAGACCAGCCCCTTCTCCTGCCCACAGTGACTGTGGAGACATACACACCAGTGTGTACATTCTGATTTCTCTTATTTTCAATTACTGTAAATGAATTTCTGCAGAATCACTAAGAAGTAGATAGATTTATGACAGATTAACTTTCATTTAGTTTAACAGAATTGTTTAAATGCATAAATCCAAGTCTGCTACAGGCTCATGAATTTTTATAGCTTCTACTTGGTCGATGATCCTTTTTCCTTTTTCTTTCCTTCTTCCACCCATCTAGTTTCCCCTCCTAATCTACTCTGCCTTCAGAATCTGCCTGGATTCTGCACTCCTGTCAGACACTCTGCCAGCTAGGAGATGTAAGCTTCCAGAGAGCAATGTAAAATATATTTATGATGTGTCTCTGCAAATTCTCCTGTTTAGTCATAAATGAGTATAAATGAAGCATGACAAGCAATTTGCTGCATGGAAGCTGATATTAATGACTTGACATATTCATACTTACTTATATGATCAGGAATTTTTTTGTCAGTGACAGACATATTCTAGTCAAAGTATTTTATATTAGGAATACCATCTTCCTCATAGTAAGAGGAACCCATCTCCCCCAATTCCATATTTTTCTCCTGGGTATTTAGAGGCTCATTTCTTTATAGTCAGTGGAACCTTATTGTGGGAAGTATGGTGTACAGGGGAGACAGGTTTTTCATTCATTGATTCAATAAAATTTCTGTCCTGACTGCTCCTGTTAGATGCTAGGCTATGTAATGGGACAGGATTGAGATGGTCCTTCCCACATCATCTCGCCATCTACAGTGTGCCTGGGATAGCCAATCTCAGAGCTAAGCCTGGATTGAACCTATTCAGCTTCTTAGCTAAGGTGATCTTGCTACAAGATTATTCTGAAAATTTCCCAGAGCCCCTTTGGGAGCAACGGTGATGATGATGACTTCATAAGCAGAACAATAATTTGGAGAATTAGGGCATTAATCACAACATTTTCTCTCACCATTGTAGGAACCATTTTGTCTAAGAGGGACTTGTCTAAAGCAGACCATGCCATAAGGAAACAGAAGTTATTACTTTAGAACAGAAGTTATTACTTTAGAACCAAAGGCCAAATGATAAGACAGTGAGGACTGAAAGAAATTCATGCCACATATTGACCTCCACACATATCAGAAAATCTTTGAACTGGGATAGTAGATAGTGAGGACAGAGAGGAATGAGGCCCTATGCTGTGGCCTTTTTTTGCTTGTGAATCAGAAAGGACCTGGGTAAAATTCACTTTAATTCCAGTGAGCTGAGAGGGGCTCTGCTTTATCTCAACACACTAGCTTATAGCCCTGCAACACACCTCAAGTGGGGATGAAGGATACTAGGATAGTCAAGCAACATGGATTAGGTTCCCCTGGGACTTTCTCACTTCCATTCTTAAGACTATTTAGGCCTCAGAAGAAGAATACTGCAGAGATGATGGATGTTTTTGAGATTGGAGACAGAGAACCAGTAAGGCATTGTTGACACAGTCCATTCAGGAAGCGCAATGGGCAGGAATGAGACAAGGCAGTGGGTAAGGCTATGATTCAGCATACTGAACGGTAGGTTGAGGAATGATGACGGAAAGAAGGAAAGATAGACGGTATGACACGAGGTCTGTGACTGCGTGTCTCAATGATGCAAATTTCTATTCGATTCCTAGTCCTTCCTCCTTCGTCCCAATCTCAGGATGAGCTTCTCTTCCATAATTCTTTAGCTATTTGACCTGAAACATACATGCCATATGGATTGACAGTTAAGAAGAATATTTGAATTTGACTTTCTATAATTCCATGATCAAAGCAGACCTGTAGAACAAAACTCAACTTGTTAGCTTTGCCTTTGCGGCCCTGAGGATTTCATAGGATATAAAAAAAATGAATTATTTCATCCTCAGGAGATACACCTCCCCCAAGCCATAGTGTAACACCCTGGAGGATGGAATAGGCAGAGCAAAATTTTTTGAGATGGTGAAAAATAAACTAAATCCCTCTTCTCGGGGTGAGGGTGCACAATGGAAAATTATCTCTTTGGGCCCATAGACTGCTCTATATCTCTGGCCATGTGCAGAAAGTGACTTAACTCGTCCTGTGCCAGTGTTCCTCATGCACAAAGGCTGAACCTATATCTTGTGTTTGATTGTGATGGCAGTACGCACAGACCTGGGGCACCCAATTTCTTGGGATAAGCAGACTTTGCATGAAGCCTTGATTATGATGTTATAACAGGGTGGAAAACGGATTCTGTGACCTTTATGGAAGAACATGTGCTCTGAAAAGGGAGGGAAAGCTCCTGAGGGTTACATTTAGAACTCTAATTCTAACACACTAACCCAGACACACTAACCCAGACATACTCTCTACCAGCAAGACTTCGCAGTGGCTGTAGATCTCATGGTCCATCATAGTTACTTGGGACACAGCATATGCTCTCTCGTGTATCTCTCCTAATGTGAACTTTATGGATGTGGAGATTTTGTTATATATATTTAGTGGTCTTATTAACTTTAAAAATATAACCCTAATTTGCAACTGTTTGTGTTGATGCATTGCATCCATATTAGAATGTTAGCTAGCAGAGAGCAAGGACCACAGAAAGTCATCTCTGCTTCCCTTTACGGCATCTGAAAGCATTACAGAGAACATAGCATATAGCACATGAATCAGAGGAAAGGAGACCTCGTCTGCTCCTGGTTTTATACATTTCTTCCAGAGTGAACTTGTACAACTGACTTTACCTTTACGTATCAGTTGGCCCTGTCTAAACATTGAGGATATCAAGCTTAGCTCTGACTAGGCATTGTGGATAGCATAAATGGCATGAATGATATGAATAAGTAATCTTTAGAGTTTAACAATTGATCAAAGGCTGAAAACGACACCCATGATTTCCCAGTACCACTAAGAATGATGTATAGTAGTGATGGGGAACAGAATGGAAATGTGGGCTGGACAGTCTTACAGATGGTCATCCCATTTTGAATCTGTCCCTTTCTAACTGTAATTAATCAGACCCATAATATCTGTATTTTCTGCCACAATATTATGTACCCAATAATGTATAGGACTATAAGGTTTTATATGAAGAGGCGCTCACATGAGGAATTTCCCACTTCAGTAAGTTTGTTCTGTTCTATGTCTACTATAATTTGTCTACAGAGAATTAGACTTATATTTATTTTTCCATTTTTTAGACTCCATTATTTTATTTTCTTGTAACTTTTTATTGAAGTAATATTGGTTTATTACACTGTGTATGATTTAGGGGCATGGGTTTATACCTCTTTGGATGCATGTTAACACACCACACCATCACCAAAGAACAAATAATCCTCCACCCACCATGGTCCACTGAGCCCTCTCCACTCTGCAGAGAATTAGTCTCATGTTTTGTTTAAATCCTGCTATTATTAGTCACATTTATATGGTTCATGTGACCCTGTACATCATATTAACAATATCTGATGTATGTACTATGTTCAATCAATTTTGAACCAATGAGTGGGTGAATATGGTTTTCAGCTAACGACAGCAGTTCCTTCAGATGCTAAAGCATCTTGGATTAGTCATTGTTAAGAGCTGGTAAGATAAAGAAAACTTGACTGCCAACAACGTGAGTGCCTCTTGCAGTTGAGTTAATTCAAAACCGGTGGCATCTCCTGGAGATTTTTGTCAAAAGAGCTAGTTTCCTAGGCAGACAGGCAAGGCTCATAAATCTGTTCAATGCGTCTGCTCTCTCTCTCTTTAACAACAACAAAAATTCATTTTGAGGTAAAATGTCCTGAAGGGGCCTTCAGTAATATGTATCACAGAAAGAGAGGGTCAAACACGTCACCTCAACACTGGGAGGTATATTTCATGGCTAGTTAGTGTCAAATATTATCTCATCTGTCAACAAAGCACTGAGGGAAATAAAAACACCCAGGCTGGCACTGTGGAAAAGGCTCTTTTGAGCCAGGGGAATGTGTGGATGCTAAGGGAAGACCGGCTTAGGATTGGGTGTGTTCATCACTTCCTTTCAATGGGAATTCAATAGAACATGTTCAGACCTGCCTGACTTACCTTGAAGCCAACAACTAATTAGTGTGATACTGCTCATGATAGTGAACAGTGTCACTTCAATTGCTTTCAAGCAAGTGCCCCAACAACACAGAAAACATATGTTTTCAAAGGGATTTTGTAGTCCTTATCTCACAAATAACATTCTAAAAAACATAACTGTGAGTTATGCTGGGGAATTTGTTAGTGACTGTATTTTACAAAGCATTCAGCTGAGGTCAGAGAGGATAAACAGGGTACTTGCAAGGACTTGTTTGGTATCACACAATCTTGGTCCTTGTTTTAGAGAATGAGAAATAAGTCGGTAGAGGACATGAGTTTCATTTTTACTCCCTGGTGTTGAAGTCGGTCCACGTTTTCATTTTCATTGAAAAGTTTCATGACATTCTTAAACATGCTCTTTTATAAGAATTTTAGGAACAAATTCAACTTGCATTAATGTAGATTAAATTGCATGATAATATTTTTAAAAATTATCTAATGTTTCTCATGTCTGTTCTAACACTTTACAGTTGGTTTTTAAAACGTTGATGCACATAAAAATAATTTTGATGCACAGAATGAAGCAGGGAATCATCTTTCATTAATTTTCAGAGGGTTAGCCAGTTGTCCAAACTGCAGTTATTGATTAATCTGTATTTTCATGGCTGATTTGACCTAACATCATATCTTGTACTAAATTGAAACTTATGGGTGAACAATTTTTCCACTTCATTTGTGTCTATCTTCAATTCATGTGCTGATATTAAGCCGTACTGTAACTTATAATACTTATAATCATCTTGTTAAGAATTATTCAGTATATATTTACGTTTACTTTCCCATATAAATTGTTAAATTAGTTGTCTGCTTTTCCATCAGAAGCATGACCTGTAGCTGAAAGAGGGCAAGAATTCATCTGGAACATGTGAGTTCTGAAGAAAGAGATGCTGACTTTAAATATTGGAATTATATAGCCACAAACGAGGGGATACTGGCAAACACCAGAAGTTATAAAAGGCAAAGAACATAATCTCGCCTTGAGCCTGTGGGGGAAATGAGGCCTGACTCATACTTGGGTGTCAGTTCAGTGACAACGATTTCATACATTTGGAGTTTAGAACTGTGACAAAACAAATTAGTGTGGTTTGAAGTTGCCAAGTTTGTGATAATTTGTTAGAGTAGCCAAAAGAAACTAATATGTGGTTGTTTCTACTTCTAAGCTATTACGAATTAGGGTGCTGTGAATATCTGTGTACAAGCGTTTGTGTGGATATGTTTTCATTGCTCTTTTGTATGGACATATGTTTTCATTTTTCTTTGCATATATTTGGGAATGAAACCTCTAGGTATTATAGAAATTCTATATTGAATATTTTGAAGCATTTCCAATGTCTTCCCAAAGTGGCTGTACAGTTTTACATTCCGACTAGCGGAACATGGGTGTTGCAATTTTTCCACACCCACATCAAAAAAAAAATATATAAAATATTAGCTTCCCTATTTGTTTTTTAGTGGCATCTCATTGTGGTTTTGATTTTCTTAATGACTAATTGAGCAGATTTTCACTTGCTTATTTGCTATTTGTATTATCAATTTAAAGTTACATCAATTAAAACTGTTTCCCCATATTTTTATTGGGTTGTTTGCCTTTTGTTCTTTAAATAGACAAGTACCTTCATAAAAATATAGGCATTTGATTTATAAATATTTCCCCCATTTCATGCACCATCTTTTCCACCTTTTTGTTGGTGTTCTAAGTATCATGTAAGTTTCAGCTTTGATGAGGTTCAATTTGTCTATTTTTTTCCTCTAATGACTATGCGTTTGGTGTCACTTCTATGAAGTCATTGCCTAATCCAACAACATGATAATTCTGTTTTCTTCTAGGAGCTTTAAGTTTTAATTCTTACCTTTAGGTTTATGATTCATTTAAAGTCAATTATTTGTATATAATGTGAGGAGGGGAGTCCAATTTTGTCCTTTTGCACGTGGGGATCCAGTTGTTCTTCCATCTCTTGATGAAAAGGCTACAATTTCCACTTTGAATTATCTTGCTATGTATGCAAACAAACACATACACACATACACACACAAAAATAAGATCATTGGGCCCTCCCTGGTGGCGCAGTGGGTTAATCAACTCACTATGAAGCAAACCGTAGGCACTACAGCATGAGTTCGATCCCTGCCACAGGCTGGGAGGGGACTCACATGGCACAGTAGACCTCTCCTGCCTCGTCCACTGCTCCCCTCAGCAGTGTATTTCGGTTGATCTGCCTATTCTGCTCCTTACTCTCTCTGATGGATTCTCTCACCCCCTACACCTCTGGCCTTTACCCCAGGTCTTGTATGCATAAATAAATAAATCTTTAAAAATAAAAAGAAGAGCATTTATTTTTAGGATCTTTTAGCATTTATTTTAGGATTTTATATTACATTGATCAATTTATTTATCCTTCTAGAAATTCTAAACTGTCTTAATACTATTGTAGCTTTGTAGTAAATTTTGAAACCAGGCAATGTGAGTACTTTAGATTTGTTTTCTTTTCCAGACTGTTTTGTCTATTCTAAGTACCTTGAATGTCCTTATAAATTTTAGAATCAGCTTGTCAATTTTTGTAAAAATAGTTGTCATTTTCATAGGAATTACATTGATTCTATAAATAAACTTGTGTAATATTGCTGTTTAACAATATTACTGCTTTCTGACTCATGATATAGTTCTATTTATTTAGACCATTAACATTTATTGTAATATTTTTTTGTTCTATTTGATATATAAGAATTGCATATTTAAAAATTGTTTGTAGATATTTTATTCTTTTGGATATTATTAATCTTACTTTGGGATTGTTCATTAGTAACATATAGATTTTTCAATTGATTTTTAAATATTGAACTAATTTATTGAAATATTAAATATTAAATATTTAAATGTATTGAATTTACATTCAATTCAATGTTTCATTCAATTCAATTCAATTCAAACAAATTCAATGTTTGTTACACTCAATAGTGCTTTGGGAATATAATACATATAATGGCATCTGTAAAAGATAGAAAGATAATTTTACTTCTTCCTTTCCACATTGATTTTTAAGAATCATTTTTTCTTACCTCCAGCTCAATGTTAAATAAAAGTGGCAAAAGTGAATATCCTTGTCCATTTTTCTTATCTTAGAAAAGTAGTTAAACTTTCTCCTTAAAATATTGTGTTGTCAACTTTACTAAATGCTTTTTATCTGGTTGAGTAAGTTATCATTTATTCCAGTTTATTGCATGTCTCTATCATTGGAACCATTTTTATCAAATACCTTTTTGTAGCTGTTGAGATAATCATGATATTTTTGTCATTAATTCTGTTAATATTATATATTACATTGTTTTATTTTTAGAGATTAATGTAACTTTAAATTCCTAACATAAATCCCACACAGTCTTTATGTTGTTAGATCTCTTATACTAGTGATTTGTTGACTATCATACATGTGTGCTCACAAATGATATTTTTAGTTTTGTTTTCTTTCTATGCCTTGGATTTATTTTCTTATTGGTATCAATAGTGTCCTCATAAAATAAGCTTTCATTTTATCAAAAATTAGTGTAGTGTTAGTACTGACTATTTAAATGATTGATAGAATTTGTCAGTTAAATCTCTAAGCCTAATTACTTTATATTCCAATATATTAGAGACACCATCTGGTATTTATTTTCTTCTGATTTATGTTACTTAGCATTATATTTTCCAGGTCCATCCATGTTGCTGCAAAAGACTTGGGCTTATTGTTTTTGATAACTGAGTAATATTTCATTACTTATAACAGGGGATTGAGGCCAGTGACTATTACAGGTGGTGCCCCCTGGAAGGGGTTGCTTGTAAGGACTCCAGGAAAAATTCAAACAAATTATCAGTGGGGGTAGAGACTCTGATGAGAAACAAGGGATGGCAGTAGCAGCCTCTGGGGATTCAGCTTTTGGGATCTTCAGTTATTTTGGGGTCGGATATTTCTGCCCCCACCATGTTGATCTTCAGAAGGATGTTGTGGGCTTCTGAAGGATGTGGAGAAGCTTCCAGCAGCCAACCTCAGAGAAGAAAAGTTCAGAGGCTTTGCAGATAGCTGAACTACTGGACTGTTCCCAGATTTGCTGCTGTTATAGCATAAAAGAGAAAGGCCTAGAGCCTGGCACCTCCTTGAGCTGCATGAGTGTGTCTGTTTGCTGGGTTGGTTCTTCAGCTGCTGCAGCTGCTGTTTTGAGTGTTGCTTGTTTGGTGCTGTGCTGGGGCATCCTGGCGATTCTGGGGCATCTCCTGTTGTGTATTCTGTTGAATCACAGCCTATACTCTGGCTGCATATATTCAGGACCTCTGTCGTGGGAAGACACCATCTTAGGAGTCTTTGTTTAGAGAAACTTAAAACACTGGATACTGCTTCAGGTGAGTTAAATGACCCTTTGTGGCCTTGGTAACTCTTTGTTTTCCCTGCTTTGTTAAATAAATCCCATTTATGTTCTCTGAAACTGAATAGTCTTGCAATTTTATGCCAGGGTGAAGAACTCGGACAGTGACCAGTAAACTATCTGAACAGTGTCCTTGGCTAGTTTTAGTGCCCTTTGCTGCCCTGTATCATATATACCACATCTTCACCCACTCATCTGCTTTGGGACACTTAGGTTGTTTCCATAATTTATCTATAGTGAATGGAATTATAATAATCATGGGAGTGCAAGTTTCCTTTGAATTAGTCATTTTTAACTTTTTGGGTTGATGCCTAAGAGTGAAATTACTGGGTCATGTGGCAGATCAATTTTTAATATTTTGAGACAGTTCCACAGTGCCCTCCACAAGTACTGGACAAGTTTGTACTGCCAGCAGCAGTTAGCTGGGTTCGGTTTTCCCCACATCCTTGCCAGCACTTCTTGTTTATGGGCTTTTTTTGTTATGGGCCATTTTCACAGTTGTGTGATGGTATTTGATTGTGGTTTTGATTTGCATTTTTTTAATGTGATGGTAAGCATTTTCTTAAGTGATGGTAAACATTTATTCATGTGCCTATTTGTAATCTGAATATTTACTTTGGAGAAGAGTCTGTTTAGTTCTTCTGCCCATATTTTGATTGCATTATTTGTTTGTTTTTGTAGAGTTTTATGAGTCCATTGCATACTTTGATGTCAGTCCTTTGGAAGATGATGGTGTAAAAATATTTAACTCTGAGTATTGCTTTGGCTGAATTCCATAAATGGTGTGTTAATTCTCATTTGTCATGTGGTATTTTTAATTTATTTTCTGATTTTCTCATTAACCTAATAGTCTTTCAGTAGTGTGTTGTTCAGTCTCCATGTATGAAATGATTTCTCTGTTTTCTTTTGATGGTTGTTTTCTAGTTTAATTAATTTTAAGCTCTGAGAAGATGCTAGGTATGATTTCGAACATCATGGATTTTATTAATATTTGTTTTGTGTCCCCTAATATGGTCTATTCTGGAGAATGTCTCATGTACATATTAAGTAAAATTTGTCTTCTGCTTTTGAGGGGTTGCAGTGCCTTGTAAATGTCTATGAGGTCCATGAAATTTAATTCTCTAATTAAGGCTATTTTGTCCCTGTTTATTTTCTGTCTAGTTGACCTGTTCATTGGTTAGAGTTGACTCTTGGTGTTTCCTACCACAAATATGTTTTTTCCCATTGTTTGTTTACAGAATTGGTAGTAGTTTCCTAACTATTATCATTTGGTACATATACATTGATGAGTGTTACATCTTGATGTATTATTCTCTTAATTATTAAGGGACAGTATCTCTCCCTGTCTCTCGTTATCTTTTTTTTTAACTGAGAATCTATTTTGTCTGATATAAATATGGTATCTTAATCTCTAATAAGAATTTTTATCAAAAAATCCATTTTATTTATAACAACTCTAACATGCTTTTGTTCAAATCTTGAATGGTATGTATTTTTTTCTACCCTTTTATTTTGAATGTGTCTGTTTCTGAATCTAAGATGTGTGCCTTCTAGACAGCATAGATTTGAATCATTTGTATTAATGCATTTTTCCTATCTGCCTTATGATTGAGTGCATTTATATTTAGTGTCATTACTGATTGAGTAGGATTTTTATCTCTTTTATTTGACATTTAGTATTCTATGTCTTTTTGCTTGTTTTTCTAGTTCTCAATTTCAGTTTTTGTTACAATAATTTCAGTGTAACATTTTCATTTCCATATTGTTTCTTTCACTGTTGTTTTGAATTATTTTTCTTGTTTTCCTTGTCATTGTGTTCACGCTAATATTAACTTAATTTCTAATATTATACATAAATTTGATTACTACATATTCTAATTTATAATGCTCTTTTAATCTATGATTGTCATACAAATGACAACTTTTATATTTTAACTTCTTCGGCATTTATAATTACTGTGTTTTTTGCTTTGAATAATATATATAAAAGTTATCAGTAAAAACACATGTACACTATCTTTCAAATATTTATTTTGTATTCTTTGTAGTTTTCTTTGGATTTAAGTTACCGCGTAGCTTCTTTTCATTTTAGCCAAAGTCTCCTTTGAGATTTAGTGTAAAACAGGATTGCTAGTGATATATTTCTTCAGTTTGTTTGTTTAGCTGGGACCATCTAGGTTTCTTTATAATTTTTAAAATGTGTTTTAAATTGTGTTTTAATTGTTTGGAGTACAGTTTTGCTTTTACATATATGCACATGTTCTACTCACCTTCCACTATATCACCCATACCAGTGCCTCTTCTGCCTCTCTCTTAATCACTTCTGTTCCTTCTTGTAGCCATATATCCTTTCACTGAGCTCAAGACTTATCTCTACTGTATTCTGCCTGTGTATGCTTTTTGGTTACTTAGTTCATTGTTGAGAGAAACTATTTGATATCTTTCTATTTTTGACTTATTTCAATTAACATAATAACACTGAGTGCCATCTATTTCTTTCCCCAGAGAGTGTTTGTATTTCTATTTCATCTGCTGTCACAGTTGTGTTGTATTCAACTGAGTATATATTCCACAATTTCTTTATTCATTCACCTATTCAAGGGCACTTATGTTGGCTCTATGACTTGAAAATTGAAGACAGTGCTGCTATGCACAAGGGCATAGATAAATCTTTTCATATTAGAATTTTAATATTTGCTTAAATGCACAAATGAGGTTTTGTTGGATTGCATGGAATTTCTATTTTCAGTTTCTTAAGAAATCTCCATACATTTTGTATAAGGATTGCACCAATGTGTATTCCTACCAAAAGTGGATAAGTGTTTCTTTTTAACACAAACTTGCCAATATTTATTGATTTCATTCTTTTGTATGGGCCATTCTCACAGAGTGAGGTGCCTTCTCATTGCAGTTTTGATTTTCATTTCCTTATAATAAATTATATTGAACAATTTTTCATGTCTATAAATCATCTGAATGTGTTCTTTAGAAAATTGTCAATGTCTTTTGCCCATTTTAAAAAATTTGTTGTTGTGTTATATTTAGAAGTTCATAAATTTTTGGAATTAGCTCCTTTCTGATGTGTGACATGAAAATATTTTCCCATTACTTACATTTTTGAATTACAGATTTGGTAGATATGACATTCTTACTTTTAATTACTTTGAATAATCTATTAATTTTATTTAGGATTAATTTAATTTAATTTTTAAAGATTTTTTTATTTATGCATACAAGAACTGGGGTGTAGGCCAGAGGTATAGGGAGGGTGAGAGGATTCACCAGAGACAGAGTGGGGAGTAGAATAGATAGATCCATTGAAATATATTACTGAAGGGAGCAGCAGGTGACACAGTGGGTCAGCTCCCTGGCCAGGGATGGAATTAGTGCTGCAATGCTGCTAATAGCTTCATAGTACTGAGACTGAACCCTTGAGTCACCAAGGAGGCCCTAATTTTATGTGATGCAATTTTTATTTTAGTGATTTTAATATTTTTCTTCTGTCAATTTGATTATAGATTTTTAGGTATGGATTTTTTTTATTTTATTGAATATGTAGATTAATATTTTAAGTAGAACCTGAGACTTTTCAGGACTTTTTCTTTAAGTATATCTTCTACCCCTTCCTCTATCTTTTTCTTCTGATATTCCTATTGTGTGTGTGTGCATGTGTGTGCGTGTTTTAAAGAGGTCTCTGAGTCTGTTCACCTTGTTTATTGTTTTCTTTTCACTCAATAAATTGGGAAATCTCTTTTGACCTATATTCAAGTTGACTTATTCTTTCAAAAATCTGTGTGTTGAAATCTATTATTGATCCTGTTCAGTGATTTTTTTTTCATTTTGATTTATTGTAATTTTCACCACTAAAATTTGTATTTATTTAGTATATTTATATTTCTTTTATAATTATCATCATCGTAGGAGAAATAAAGAGGCTCAGGCTTTTGTGCCATTGCCTCTGTGGCTATCAGCTGAGGCCTTGAATGCAGGAGGCTCTTGGGAGCATGGGCTCAAGGCATGCATGCCTGATGGTGGACGCCTGTAGTGTGATGTAGGGCTAGTATGTGTAAGTGGGCAAACCTGAGACAGGAGGCCAAGGCTGTAAGGGTGGTGTCACAGAGGGCAGAGGGCAGCAAAGATTGTTGTGGTGGAGAGCTGTGGAGAATGGCTATGAAAGAGAGTGAGTATGAGAGAATATCAGAGAGCCCAAAAGAGTAAAGATTCTGCAGTGGTCTGGGAGGCCTGCCAGTCTCCTGGGCCCTCCCTCTAATACCAATAAAAATTACACACATACACCAAAAATTTATATATATAATTCTTTATACCTATAGGGTAAATGCACAAGTTTTAGGCTTTTCCAACCTCCCATAATTGGTGTGATGTGGTGGGCCTCTCCCGTAGGGTGTGGGCATGCGCAGGTAGGTGCCCCTGTGCTGAGACGTGGGCGTATAAGGGCAGTGTCACGTGGCTGCTGCAAGAGCGCATAAGCAGGGAGAAGAGCAGAAAGGAGAGAGAAAGGCAGAAGAAGCATAAGTAGTGAGCAGCTGTAGACCAGTGATGTGCCCTCCCCCCATCTCTCCCCCTCCTTGACTGGCTGTGGCCTGGTGGCCTCTGATATCGTGAAGCAATAAAACCCTAAAAAAGCCACTGAAGGCTCCAGGACTCCTCCTTGACCTGTCTGCCGGAATCATTGAGAATCTGTCTTGTACCTTGGCTGGCACCATAATACCAATAAAAATTATTGGTATTCTTTATTTGGTAACATATAGTTCTTATATTTCCCTTTAGTTCTTTATTCATTTTTTTGTTGTTATTTGAAGATATTTACAATAACTTCTTTAAAGTCTGTTTATTATGTCCAAAATATGGCCTTTCTTAGGAGCATTTTCTGTTGGGTTTGTCCCCTCCCCCCTCCATTTCCTCTGTGTATATATATTTTTTTTTATTAACTTTTTTTATTTTTATATATTTGACATCAATTGTAATCCTCATGTATTCCCCATCACCATATCACCAGTGCACCATCACCTCAGTCCCCCGTGCTCCAGTCTGCCCTCAACCCTCCCCCTCTTCCCTCCTGTAGGGTAAAGGTTGATCAGGTATTTCCACCCTCCTACTACTGATGATGGACACCTGTGGTGCTGTGAGCACTCCAGGGTGGGCATGCGCAAGAGGGCGCACCTGTGTTGGACACGGGCATAAATGGGCAGCGTCATGAGGACGACAGAACTGTGAGGACCAATAGGACCGACAGTACTGATGAGCAGCAGCAGCAACAGACAGAGAGAGAAGAAGCAGCCAAGAGGGTGAGATATGCTGGGGGCTGGGAAGCCTGCCAGCCTCCCAGCACCCCGGCACCCATGCCTGCCATGTACCTGACCACCTCTACTAATAAAAGTATGAAAAGCCACCGAGGGCTCCAAGATTCCCTTTCTTTGAACCGTCTGCCCAGAACCATCCTGAACCTTGCTCCTGTGACACCCCTTTCCTGCCGCTACACCTCCCCACCAAGTGTCCCCAATTTGTCCTTGTCTTTTCATTTTTGGTTTTTGTGTCTTTATTGTTATTATTATTATTATTATTATTATTGTTCTTATTCCTTTCCTTGATTCTTATTTGGTTCCCTTATATTCCTCCTAGGGGAGGAACCATCTGGCATTTTTCTTTTGCCTTCGGACTTAGTTCGCTGAGCATAATCCCTCCCAGTTCCATCCATGTTCCTATGAATGTGGCTAGTTTTTCTTTTTTGATTGCTGAATAGTATTCCATCGTGTATATATACCACAGCTTCCCGATCCACTCATCTGTTTTTGGGCCTCCGTGTATATTTGATGCTCTCCTTTTTATTTAATTTTTTGCAGTTCTCCTTTTATTTAGTTGAAGTTGGGTACTGTAGGCAACATAGAATCCTGGTCAGTTCTATTTAATCTCCTCAGTTTTTGATGCTCTTATTGTTTTATTCCTGTTACTTTTTTTTTGTTACTGCTTTTTTGTCTAAGAAATGGTATGAATTAATTCAGTGGATACTGTCTTTTCTGATACAATTGAATTCTGTCTTTTGAAGCCACTGAGTTTTCTACTAGTACTTTATCTTTTCTTTTAATCTTTGTTTTTAATTTTTATGCATTGTCTCCTAGTATAATTTAATGGACAGAATGTGTCGATCACACAAATTTCCTAAATGCTTTACCTATTTGTCTTCAACTATGGAAAAGGGTATCTCTGTAAAAGGCACAGCATCAAACTCCAATAGTTTACAAGACTGATGTAATTTTTATTTCCTACATGTGCAGAGTTCAGTCAGAGATAGTGGGATTTTCCTGGACATGTGCATGACTTTGTGGACAAGTATAGATTTAAAATCTTTAGAAATCTCTCAAAGTTTTCAAGTCCCCTATGGTTACCTTATTTTCTATCATTTCCTTTTATACTCATGGAAGGACTCTTTTTTTTTGCCATGAGACAATAAAATCACAGCCTTAAGCAGCTACAATGTTGTCAAGTGATTCATATTGTTTTGATAATGACCTAAGGGTTGGAATATCTCCCCCTCTGGTGATAAAAGCTCTGAGCGATATTGAATAGCCACAACATCTGTGAACAGATTTTTATGGCAGCAGAAAGTTCAGAAAACATGTCTACTGTGTCCTCAAGATGTCAGTTATCTTGGTTGGCTGCAAGAATAGTGTCTTTTCATGACTTCTGCTTTATTGAGCCGGGGTTGAAGGGAGATAGGGATAACCCCAAGTTAAAATGCTGTTACGGAGTTTCAGTGGTTTCTGTTGGATAAATGATTCTCAGTTCTTATGTTTTCAGTAAATTTAAATAATTGTGAAAATGTTTGTAGTTACTTTTGTTTTGCCAATATTTCCTTTGTGTGGTCATCGATACAACAATTTTTTGAATCATTCCCACCTGTTTTTGATAGTTAAGCTAAATCCTCATCCTCAGAGCAGGTTGTCAATACTTAATCTGCTTTTTCCTTATAATCATGATTTGCTTTCATGTGAAAATACATTTTTCATGTTCACAACCTGTCCTAATACTGTAATTTCAGTCATTTAGGATGTCTGAAATTCCCTCTTTACATATTTTTGGGAAAGAATTATGAAAACAATATTCCTTCTTGTACAGAACTTCCTTAAATATCAGTTTGGATATAAAGTTCATGTTTTATAGTTGATTCTCTTGACAGTTTGACATATTCTGTGATCAGAGATGTTATCAAAATATATCAGTGCTATATGAGCTTCTTTCCATTTTCAGTTATTTCAACTTTTGTCAAAAATACTAGTGGATGCTTTAATATTTTTTGTATTACAATGATTTTAGCTTCATAGTTTCAGTGTTGATTTTTCTACATCGATGTAGGGTAAATGGAAAAGCGATCAGGCTTTTCTGTCCTCTCGCCACTGATGTTGATGACGGACACCTGCGGTTCTGCCTGCACCCATGCCTAAGTGGGCATGCGCAAGTGGGCGTACCTGAGTTGTATACGCATGGGCATATAAGGGCGGTGTGAGAGGACATCAAGAGAGAGCAGGGAGAGAGAAAGGCAGAAGAATCAGCGGTAGTAACAGAGGCACGAGAGGTTAGAATGCCCAGAGAGTGAACAGAGCCTCCTGGTCCCCTGGTACTTCTGCCTTCTGTGTACGTGGTTGCCTCTTATATAATGATGTAATAAAAACAAAAAAAAAACACTAAGGGCTCAGGACTCCTCCTTGATCTGTCTGCTGGAATCATTGGGAACTTGCTCTGTTCTCCTGCTGGCACTACAGTCAATTTTCAAAAGTATATGGTATACTATTTTGCCATATGTATGCAAATAATAATTTAACTCAGACAAGTTTTCTTGAATTATGTTTTTAGTGTTTGTCTCATATAACTGCATTTATTATTTTTCCTTTGGGAAGTCCAGATCTATGTAAACTGGATTTCATTTACTTTCTATATACATACATACCTATTACTTTTCTTGATTTTTTTTCTCCACAACATTCTTTTATTTTCAGTAATTTCCTTATTCACAAGTTATGTTTAGCTTGTCTTTCACCCTTTTTATTATTTCAAAAGCTGTTTTTTATAAATTTCCTGGGTTCTGTCACTTTCTCTTCAGGTCATCCTGTTCCGAATCACTTAATATTTGAGTATTTTCTAACTGATTTATACTGCTTTACTTAGTGTAGGTCCTTTTATTTTCTCTAAGTTAATTTTGTGGACATATCTTCAAACAATGTTTTTGTTACAAGACAATTTTCTTATTCTTTGGAAGAGCTATATGCATCAGTACAACTTTTATAGCTTTATTTTTCTGGAAGTTCCTACCTGTTCTTTCACAGGGAGGTACAGATATGGGCTCATGCTTTCTGAGATGACTTCACTGCTTCTATCCCTGATTATATTTGGATCTTTGTTTTATGTGCTTTAGCAGCTTAAGGTGGGTTCCATCCTGGACAGTTTCTCCTTAGAGTAGGAACCTATCCTAGAATAGAAATTTGGTATTTAAAGTTGATGAGTCCAAGGGACTATGGTGATGGTGCACAGGTGAATTGGTGGTAGAAATTCTATGGGGATTTATACCTAGTAAAGAAAGCAAATATTGTAAGAAAAAAATGAAAATATAGTACTAAAAAAATTGACAAGTGCATAGAATCTGCATTGCTCCAGCATCAAAGTTTCCTGGTGGTAATCAAATTGGCCACATTAGGATTCTCTTCAAATTTTGGCTGCTCTTTTTAGTTGGCTTGGCATACTTGTCTGTGACTTATCAATATTATAGATTACCTGTTCCCATGGAGGGCATAAAGCCTGCTATCTTTTCTTCATGTGTATCTGTAGTTGTTGGTGTATTTTTCTTGCTCCATTTTTGAAATTTTTAGGGTATCTCTTTACATTTTTGTCCATTTTTCTATTTCCTGTGCATCTATGTATTTGTGTGAGTGTTTATATATTTTGGAGGAATCAGGAAATTAAAAATTGTATGGCTATTCCCAATGTCTTCCTGGAATTCTAATGATTATATTTTTATAGCTCATCTTTATTTTATCAGCAGTCTTATAATTTTTTAAGTTCTTGCTTAATAGGGACTATATATTATTTCTTTAATTTCATGGTGAAATATTGATAATAATTTTTATCATGTAGGTTGTATAATGTTTCTGGTGCATGTTCATAAGTTGTCTAGGTTTTTTTTCCCTTCCTCCTGTGTTCCCTTTTAATATTCTTAATTAATTTGTTACTATCACTTTTTAAATTCTCAATCACAAGTTAAAGGCTGCAGTGGGAGGATAAGGTAGTGAAAAAGTCTTAATGATTATGTTTTGGGAAAAATATTCTTAGGAAGATACTAGAAGCATTTATTGCAGACATTCGGAGAGTTCTTGTCAATAAAACATTCATCTGTTCTTAGGCGTGACTCTCCTGTGTCATTGTAAAATCCTGAATAAAATGATTTTGTGTGTGTGTGTGTGTGTGTGTGTGTGTGAGAGAGAGAGAGAGAGAGAGAGAGAGAGAGAGAGAGATTTAACCTATATTTCTGTTGGAAAAGATCCAATTACTGTATCGTTTTACTATCTTTGATGTTTTCTTTACCATTCCATGTCAACAGTGCCTCCTCCCTCCCCCAATATTTGGTACCTTCTTACCTGAACCACATTATTTGCAACTCCATGACTATCAAAATGGGTTTGAGATACTCCTCTAGATTCTTGGGCAATTTAACCTTATTGTTTTAAGTTAAAGAAGAATTCCTTGGAGTATAAAACAGATTTTGTAGTCTTCCGATACTTTAATAGACTTGGAGAGAGCAGTATTTTCACTAGACAGCCTGGATTGTGTTGAACCATTATTTGCAGTATTTGGCATGATTTGTTCATACATCGTATTTTGTGGTTTAGGTCTTTAATATTTTAATTGTTATTATCTTTGCTTTTGTTTTTCCAAGCTTATTTCAAAGAAGATACCTTTTTTTCTTGCTATTTTAGACCATACTTATAAGAATATGTTCTATAAATAATCTTTCTCTGTCGATACTGTCATCAAATTTACCAGATATAGGATTCATGACCATGGATAGAAAATTGGACATTTAAGAACTTCATGTGCTTCCAGTGAATTCTTAGGTTTCTTTTGTACTCATTTAAATAAATCTGAGATATCCTTTTCCTTCATTGTTAGGGAAAATTAATCATATAGCTTTCACCCAGCTTTTATTTTAGTAATCCAGTAAATATTTATTGAGATTTTAGAATGTACAAAGCACTGGTTGAATTGCTTGTTTTCATGGCCCTAAATGTTAGTGAGGGGTAAATACTATCTGAGTAAGTCTGCATAACATGCATAGATCTCCACGGTAAAGACTTCTTAAATTGCACAACATCAGTACCATCAAATTCTCTTATTTTCTCTTTGAATTTTAATCTTATGCAGATTTTATTTAATAAAATTTATTTTCCTGATTATAATAATGCTGGACATTTCATAGTATCACTTGCAGAAACACATCGAATATGCTGATGACTCCATGGTGACATCATTTAAGCTTTTATCAAAATATAGATTCAAAAGTGTTTATACCAAATACAGGCTTCTCACAAGAAACTGAAAGAAAGTGAAACAGGTTGTATATAAGTGTAAACAAGAGTTTTTAGCATTTAATGTAAAAGTGCATATTACAAGCTGGTTAAAGGCAAATCCTATATCTATAGAAATATTGATTGCTTCCCAAATCATCCATCCATCAATATGTCCAGAGATTTCCAGCAAAGAGTTTACAATAAATTTAACTTTCTTCTGTTCAAATTGCTTGCACAGAATCAATGAAAACCAATTGCTCTTTGTCAGACTTATGATACCAAATAACTGAGAATTATAGTTATAGTTAGTCAAGTGTTTAATTATTTGTATTTTGGTTACCATTTAATTTTAAATTTTCTCTGACATGAATCTTGCCCTGTATTTTCCTTCATTGATGTGCCCTAACCCCATGATTTCCAAAAGGTAAGAGTAAATCAAACCAATTACATTTAGTGTTCTTTTGAGCTCAGAAATCATTAGAGATAGCAAGTTGGAAACTTTCACCAATCTATACTGAACTCCTATCTGCTCAGTCCACATGCTTTTGTGTGCCTGTTTTTATAATAGGCTCATTATCAAAGCTGGTAAATAGACATTTAGCTTCAATTAATCCCTGTTGTTCATTTTACTGTGTTTATCTTATAAACTCCAGAGCTGAGCTGATTAAAAATTAGCTTAGGTGGGCATGTCATGATTTCCTTACCATTATTTTTCCCCCCTGCTTTTGTACTAATAGCCCCTGAGCATGCAGGTTACATCTAGATGTTGGATGTCATCTGCCTAGGGTTGAAGATGACATTATTAAAAGAGACACCAAGCTGCTGTTGGGATCAGAATGTATAGGAATCATAGATTGTAGCAAATATTAGGTAAACAACTTACAAATGGTTTCCAAAATTCGATTTTGACATGAAACTGGCAAGAAGAAGAACTTTTGGTGTCAGCAGAGACAATAAATCTCTAATGAAGTGAGAATTTAGAATTAGGTAAGGGAAAGCTGATCTGCAGTGTATTCTCAACTGTGGCCCCAGCAAAATCCACATGGTAAGCTTTTAAATGGGTCAGATCTTTTTAGGGACAAGCCCTTATTGACCTGCATCAACTTCATTGATGAAAGTATGACTTTGGGTGTGCACTTCCCTATAGCAAAGGGTAATATCTAGTAACAGATACAGCTGTGAAATCTCAGCATCTTCTCGCCCCAGTAGCTGGGAGGAAGTATATATTTGTTCTTGTTGAAAGGATCTTTTGGAGCTCCAGAGAATCCATTCTGTTGATAAACTAGGCATACATAGGGTTAGAGAATGTGCAATTGTGCCTTTTTTATGTTGCTACAAGTCCAGTGATTAGGCAGTAGCACTGCTAAGCTTTTATAGAAAGGAAGATTTAATGGTGTAATAACATCCATGTTTCTTCAGAATGATTGTTTTTTTGCCTAGACCCCAAATAGCCTATGACTCTTCTCATAAGAAAGTATGAACTACAATCCTTGTATCATCACAAACTGAAGATAATGGAGGTAGAGCAATAATCATTTGGGTAAGTGGCATGAAGAAAAATAACCACAGGGGGAAAAAAAAAAAAACACAGAAATGTGTTTTTGTATTTCCTGGTTTTACATAAAGCAGGAAACTACCTGTTCTCAGAGCATTTGGAGAATCCAGCCATTATCAGAATTTTGATCATAAAGGCTACAGATTATAAATAACTTGGATTTTCCTTCTCCAGTAAGAAAGGTGCTTGTTTTAGGCCAACGGTCTTACTGAGAAAGCTACAAAATGTCAAGAAAATGAAAAAAACATCTCTGACGGTATTAGAAGACTAATAATCCAGTCAGAAATTAAAAAGCTCAAAATCAGACAGAACTAGCACAATGAGATTATCTGACACTCCATAAGGGTTTATCCATTGAGGCATTTGAGAATTCATAAGTGGCACAAAGTTTACAGGCACAGAGGCAATGATTTACCGGTTTGGAGATTCTCATGAACTTTGTGCAGTCTTATAGGGCTGTGAAATTATTCCCGGACCCTTAAAGTGTTAGTCAATTGAGGATTGGCTAGGGTAACAGATAAAAGGGAAATACATTGATATGGTCAAACCCATCTGCCCAGCCTTTGGGGAAGAGTATAGGCAGACATCTGCTAATCTTAATGAGAGGGATTAAGATGGCAAGAAAGCAGCAATAGAGAACAAGGAGATGAACAGGTTTTGACAGTCTTGCAGGTCTGAGGAGACAGACGTTCTCAGATCAACAAAGAAAAGGAAATTTAAGTAAACACTCAACTTCCAGTTGTAGGAGGAAGAATGAACTCATAAGTAGGAGGATGAATTCCAGGAATAGGAACGAGGATGTGAGCCAGCTCTCAGAAAACTCTGGAACACAACTTCAAGCTCAAACTCTACTGGACTAAGGTTATTTATCCAATTAGAACCTTTATGAGAGGAAGGTAATATCAGCCAGAGTTTAACTTATCTACATAAATTGTAATGATCATTACAGTTGTGTTTAGTCAAGCAAAATTATTAACTAATCTAAACTGTTTTTAAAAAGTAAGGTTTAAAAAGGTGATAAAGGGCCTCCCTGGTGGCACAGTGAGTTAAGCAACATACTATGAAGCAGACCACAGCCACTGCAGCACGAGTTCGATCCCTGCTGCCGTCCAGGGAGGGGACCCACATGGCGCAGCAGGCCTCTTCTGCTGTGCCCGCTGCTCCCCTCAGCAGTGTACTTCTGTTGATCTGCCTATTCTGCTCTGTCTGTGGTGAATCCTCTCACCATCCCCACACCTCTGGCCTGTACCCTAGCTCTTGTATGCATAAATAAATAAATCTTAAAAAAAAGGTGATAAAACCAGACTTACAGGAAACCCCAATTATCAAAGTATTCACTGAGATAGGCTGTTTCCAGATGATCCTTCTGAAATCTCTTTAACGGGTCTGTAGTGAGCCTATAGTGGTTGGAGGGACAACTTCAGGTGGCAGTTCTGCTAGTGCACTTGGAGGATTCTCTTCCACATGTCTGGACCCAGACTGGGGATCAGTGGCCACCTGACTATGGCTTCTCACAAATGGTACAAGAGGGCAAGCACAACTGTACATGGACATACTCAGATTTTGCCAGTGAAGGGGGATATAGATTGTGAAGGAGGGAATATGTGTAACCTAAAATCTCGGCAAATAAATTTGATAGAAACTAAAACTGCATTGCATTTTGAGGAAGAGGTTGGCAGCTTTTCTGTTTAGCATTTTAAGTATGTTAACAAAACATTGCCTCTAAGATTTCTGATGAAAAATTAATATTATAAAGATTCCATGTTCTTTAGCATAATGAAAATATATAAATTTTTCAAGTTTTATTAAACAGTTTGGCAATTGTTTACATAACCATGTGATTTTTGGAGCACAGCTTCAGACCTCCATATGTGCACATGTTTTACACAGCCTTCACCACAGCCCCAGTGCCCAAACCCCTTTACCTTCTCTCCCTGTCCCTCTCCTCAAATCCCATCCCCTATGGTGATGGATATATTTCCACAGATCTTAAAAAAATTGTTTGTGTTGTTTTTGTTGGTTATTAATATTTCAATAAGTGAAACATTCAGTAACTCTCACTTTCTGATTTATTTCACATAGCAAAATTTCTGCAAGACCTATATGTTTTTGTCCCACAAGACATTATTTCATCTTATAAAATAGCTGAGTAGTATTCTATTGAGTATATATGTCCCAATTTCTCTATCCACTTGTCTGTTGATGGCATTTAGCTTGGTTTTATGATTTGGTTTTTGTGGATAGTGCTGCTATAATATAGACGTTCTTACACCTTTTCATATTCAAGTTTTAATGTTATTTGGGTAAATACCTAGGAATGCTATTGTTATATTACATATAAGATATATATATCAACATAGTATTTCTGTTTCTATATTTTTGGGGAATCTCCATACCACTTACCATAGTGCCTACACCAAATTATATTCCCATCAAAAGTGGGTTAGTGTTCCTTTTTTTCCCACATCTTTATGAGCATTTGTTGTTTCCAGTCTTTGTTATAGATAATTCCCACAAGGATGAGGTTATATCTCATTATGTTTTTAAATATATATCCTCATAATAAGTGATGTTGACTTTTTTATGTATGTAGTTTATCTGAATGTCTTCTATGAAAGCATCATTTTTTTTTGGCCCATTTTTTGAGTTGGTTGTTATTAAGTTTTATGAGTTACTTATATATTTTAGCGTACATTGCTTGCTGCTGTTCTTTTCCTGATTTCAAGATTCTCTCTTTGTCCTTGACTTTAGACAGTTTGATTAGTATATATCTTATTGTGGATATTTTTGAGTTTTTATGCTTGAAATTCATTGAGATACTTATGTGTAAATTTCTCTTTATATAAGTTTTCATCTATTGTTTATTTTAGCATTCTTTGTGTGGTTTCTTTCATCATGTGAATGTTGGTCATCTTTTCGGTGCCCTTCGGAGGCTATTCACATTTTTTTAGTCCTTAGACTGAATAATTCAAGGTTTTCAGTAAATTCAAGGAAGCTCACAAAAAGATGGAAAAAGTTCTAGTATGTGCAAACTGAGTGACATACTACTGAATGAGTACAGGGTTAATGAGAAAATTAAAGAGGATGTTAAAAAGGTGTCTGGAAAGAAATGACAATGAATACACAAGCTATCAGAACCTATGTTCTAGTACAAAAAATCCAAATAAGTAGCAAAAGCAGTACCAAGAGGGAAGTATGTAGAATAAAAGACCTCGTCAAGAAACAAAAACTCAAACAATGTGATCATATACCTTAAGGAACTAGAAAAAGAAGACTAAATGAAACTGAAATTTAGTAGCTATAAGGGAATACTAAAATTAGAGCAGAAATAAAATAAATTAAAAATTTAAAGACAGTACAAAAGATCAATAAATCAAAAGCAGGTTCTTTGAAAGAAGGGAAGAAAGGAACCAAGATAGACAAACCTCTAGCTTGACTCACTAAGAAAAAAGGTAGAAGATTAATATAAAGAATGATAAAGAGAAGTTAAAACAGACATCTCAGAAATACAGACATCATGAGACTATTATGAATAGTTGTATGCCAATTAATTAGGTTACCTAGAAAAAAGTCAACAAATTCTTATAAACATACATCTCTGAGACTGAATTATGAAGAAATAGATAATCATTACAGACCAATTACATTAAAGAAATTTAAATAGTAATCAAGTGTCTTCAAACAAAAATGCAGAACAATACAGTTTTGCTAGTGAGTTACACAAACTTTCAAAGATGAGCCAGTATTACTCAAACTCTTCCAAAAAGTGAATACTTACAAAAATCCACCTTATGAGGTCAACATTGCTCTGATACCAAAAGCACAGAATATCACACAAAAATATAGACTATATAAGAATGTCCTTATTGAACACAGATGTGAAATCAAGAAATGTGTTCAAAGGACCTTACATTAATAACCAAGTGGGATTTATTACAGGATCCAAATATGATTCATGAGCAGCAAAATTGGTCAATGTGACTCAACTCATCAACAAAAGAAAAGGTAAAAATGATACAATTATATCAATAGATGCACTTAAAGCAATTGACAAGGTTTAACATCCATTTATGAGAACAAAATATCCAAAAATTGGAATAGAAGAACATACCTAAACATAAAAATGGACACATAATGACAACCCCCCTCACACACACACAATGGAGAAAAATTGAACGCTTTTCCTTTACTATTGGTACAAGACAAGAAAATCCACTTTCACCACTACCATTCAACATAGTATTGGAAGTTCTAGCTACAGCACTGAAGCAAGAGAAAGATAAAAAATCCAAATTGAGAATAAAGAACTAAAATTATCACTAGTTGCAGATCACATGATAATATACATAGAAAACCCTAAAGTTTCTCATAAAATATTAGAAAAAATCATGTTTACAAAATCAGTTTACAAATATGAGTTGCATTCCTACATGTAAACAACAAAATAGAAGAGAAATAAATTAGAAAACTATCACATTTGCAATTGTATCAGTAACAAATACCTAGAAATAAAATTAACAATGGAGGCAAAGGACCTGTACAATGAAAGTGATAAAGTATTGTTAAAAGAAATAGAAGACACAAAGAAATGGAAAGATATATCCTGCTCATGAATTAGTAAAACTAGCATTGTTAAAATGGACATCTTTTTTTTTGAAGATTGATTTATTTATGCATACAAGATCTGTGGTACAAGCCAGAGATGTGGGGGGTGAGAGGATTCATCAGAGACAGAGTTGGGAACAGAACAGCTGATAAACTGAAATACATAGCTGAGGAGAGCAGTGGGCGAGACAAGAGAGGTCTACATGCCATGTGGGTCGCCTCCCTGGCCAGGGATTGAACTCATGCTCCATGGCTGTGGATATCTTCATAGTGCTGTGACTTAACCCCTTGAGCCACAAGGGAAGCCCCTAAAATGGCCATCTTATTCAAAGTAATACTCAGGTTCACGGTGATCACTCTCCACTGTAAGTAGTGCCAGCCATTTGTCTATTAACACCATAATGAAGTGCAAGTTTGTCTATTCATAAGTGCTTTTAAGATATATTCTCTTAGCAAAATTCAAATATAAAAAGTAGTGTTCTAATTATACCTGTTATCACATTGCATTCCCGCAACTTCTTTTATAACTGGAACTTTGTAACCTCTGGCCTCCACCATTTCACCCCACCCCTCCCACCTTTTGCCTCTCACAACCAGCAATCTGTTCTATCTATGGGCTTGGTTTTTGTTTTTTAAAGACTCTACACATAAATAACACAGTACAGTATTTGTCTTTTTCTATCTGACTTATTTCACATAGCACATGTCCTCAAGATCCATCCATGTTACTATGAATGGCACAATTTCATCGTTTGGCTGAATAATGTTCCATTGTACATGTAAACTATTTTCTTTATCCATCACCAACACCTAGAGTTGCATATCTGGGCTATTATAGATGGGATACATATATTTTCTCAAGTTAAGATTTTCGTTTTCCTTGTAATACTATCCAGAAATAGAATTTCTGGATCTTCTGAGGAACTCCATACTTGTGTCTATAGTGGTTACACCAATTTATATTCCAACTAACAGTGCACAAGGGTTCACTAACCTGGGCATCCTCCTCAACATTTCTTCTCTTTTAGATGATAGCCATCATAACAGTTGTGAAGTGATATGTCACTGTGGTTTTAATTTGCATTTCCCTGCTAATTTTCAGGAAATTGTAATTATTATTTAAGTTTCTATTCTGTTAGGAAGTGCTTTGTCTTAGTATTCTCGTAGTAGTTATTGATGTCTCAGACAATTTTCTTTTTTATTCTCTAATGTGTTCCTTGACTTTGGCTTTTGGTCTTCGTGTATCTGACCTTATCTTTATTTACTCCTTTGTCTTTATTAACACTTTCTTTGGGTACAACACTCTTTATGATAATTTTCACTAGAGATTTTAATGATGTCACGTAATTATCTTTTGTGGGTTTTTTTGTTATTTATAAGATATGGTAATACAACATTGTCATTCTTATTAATCTGTTTTTAGTAAGACCATCTCTTTTTCCTTGGTCTCCTGCTGTTTCTCTAAGCCACATATCGATGTAGGTGTCTTATTATATATAGTTTGCTTGGGATCTGTGTTTTCCCTAAGCCTAATGGTTTGGATAGCTAATTGTCTTCTAAACATGTATAACCTCTATTTTCTATATTTTCTTCTCCTAGAAGTCTGTTTAAGTGTATGTAAGTTTCTCTTTTTCTGTTTTCTATGTTCTCTACCATTTAACTTTTATCAAATTTTTCAACTTCTTTGTTACCTTCCAGATAAAACTTTCAGACCTATTTTTAACATGTTCTAATTTATTCTTTATTGCATTTAATTTGCTATCTTGAAATAGTTTTATTTAGTTGTATTTTAAATCCTCATTTATCTGAATTCAAATAAAACATACATTTCACCAGTTAAACCCATCTCAAATGAAAAATAGCACCAATTTTCAAAAATGAGTAATGAACATCATCTGAAAGACTCCTTTGGTCCATTCCAGGCATTACCTACCCTTCTTCTCATTGTTAACCACTCTTCTCCCTGTTAACAGGATTGAGTACTTTTGTCTTTCTCAGTTTCAATAAATGGAGTCAATGCAGTATTCAGTCTTTTTCAGCCTGTCTTCAGGTACCCAATACTATCGATACTGTGAAACTTATCATGTCTTTGCATTTAGCTATACTCCAGTATTTTTCATTGTTGTCAAAAAGTCTTAAATATAATCACACCACAATTAATAATATTTATTCCTTCTACTGGTAAACAATGTTTACCATGTCCCACATTGTGGATAGTATGACTAGTGATTTTATAGAGATTCAAGTTCTTGTCCAACCTGGTGAATATTCTGCACATTTTTCTTTTTCTTTTTTTTTAAGATTTACTTATTTTGCATGCAGGAACTGGGGTACAGGCCAGAGGTGTAGAGGAGTGAGAGGATTCACCAGAGACAGATTAGGGAACAGAACAGGTGGATAGACTGAAATACATTGCTGAGGGGAGCAGTGGGCAAAGCAGGAGAGGTCTGTTGCATCATGTGGGTCACCTCCCTGGCTGGGAATCGAACACAGGTTGCGGATACTTCCTGGTGTGGTGCTTAACACCTTGCACCACCAGGGAGGCCCCAATATTCTGCACATTTCTAGGAGAAAGACTCTTACTAGTCGTAGAATTGGTGTATAGTTAGCTTTAGTATATGTCACAAAGTGATCACACCAGTTTATATTCCACCAACAATGTATGAAGAATTCCAATTTCATAACATTGATAACAAACTTGACTTTGACACTGGACACTATGCCATACTATAGTAGTTGGTTTGCACTTGCATTTGGCTGATACTTTAGGGAATAATTTTCCTTTCTCACTTCTTGAATTTTACTTTTTAAATGTATTAGTGATTTTAAAGATGCCTTATGGTCTATATTTGATAGCTATTATTTGTATCTTTGACTAGTTGTTTATGCTGTTATATAATCATGGTGAATTGATTACACACACATTTCGTATTACATACATGTTTGTTGTAAATTTAATGAAGACTGTCTGTCCCGTAGGAGCTGTTTTACTTCTGGCAGTTGCCCTGGACTGTTACTAATCAAGGACTACTTACAACTGAGTTCTCATCATTTGTAATGACTTTGAATCAATCATGTAGGAAAGTGGAATTGCCGCTCTTATTCCAAGCCTGTGATTTATACTCTCAGAAGAGACATTCTTTTTTTCCCAGGTAGAGTCCAACTAGATATAGATTAAGCTTTGTTTTTAATTTATATTTTTAATGTTTTCAGTTTCAAGGATTGGAATCGGTGTAGTCCACTCTTCACTGGATTTAAAGCCATTACTGGGCCTGTGTTGGTGCCAGATCTCAATTCCTAAATTCCACCTTCACCACCTCAAGACCTTTCTCTTGAATAGTCTTTCTTTTTTTAATTAATTTTATTAAATTTATTTATACATATTTGACATCAATTGTAGTCCCCATGGAGTTTCACCACCATTTCCCCAGTGCACCATCACCCAAATCCCTTGTGCTCATTCTGTCCTCATCTTGATCCCTCTCCCCACCCCCGACCCTCATGATGCCTTTGAGTTGTCTTTGTCTTTTGGTTCTTGTTGTTGTGTTTGTGTGTGTGTATATACACACATATATACATATATATATATTTAATTGTGGTTCTTTTCCTTGAGCCCTGATTTTTGTTTGTTTGTTTCTTTATATTCCTCCTACTTGTGAAACCATCTGATATTTTTCTCTTGCCTTTTTTTTTTCATTTTTTTTATTAAAATATTTTAAAATTTACATATACTTGCCATTAATTGTAATCCCCATGTATTCCCCATCACCATCTCACCAG
>JAGFMF010011774.1:2219440-2257472 GCA_019455555.1 Galemys pyrenaicus | reverse complement strand
CTCCCCTCCCCACCAGGTGTCCCCAGTCTGTCCTTGACTCCTCATTTTTGGTTTCTGTGTTTTTATTGCTGTTATTGTTATTATTGTTCTTATTCCTTTTGACTTATTTCACTGAGTATAATTCCTTGCTCCATCCATGTTTCTACAAATGTCTCTAGTTTCTCTTTTTTAATTGCTGAATAGTATTCCATTGTGTATATGTACCACATTTTCTTGATCCAGTCATCTATTTTGGGGCACTTGGATTGTTTCCAGGTCTTATTAATTATATATAGTGCTGCAACAAACATAGGGGTACAGGTACTCATTTGGAACGGTGTTTTATGCCCTTTGGGTAGATCCCTAGGAATGGAATTGCTAGGTCATATGGTAGTTCTATTTTTAGTAGATTGAGGAACCTCCATACGGCTTTCCACAGTGGTTGGATTAACTTGCATTCCCACAAGCAGTGTAGTGGAGTTCCTTTTTCTCCACATCCTTGCCAACATTTGTTGTTGCTGGTTTTTTTGATATGTTCCATCTTTAATGGTCTTTCTAACCCAATTTCCATTTTATAGAAAATGCACTAGCTGAGAGCAGCTATAATTCAGAAGCCTTATAACTCCCTGCTTAGCTTTAAAAATGTGTTTCCTTTCATTTTCACAATATTATATAGACATTTTAATTATTATATTTATTATAGTTCATCTGACTGTTGTATAGTGTATAATGGGAATTTTTTTCTGTTGATTGCCAGATATGGAGCTCTTTATCAGTATTCCTTTCACTAGTGACTATTTCTAGTCTTTTAGATGAAAATTTCAGCTTCTGGCTTATTTTCATTTTTGTTGTATTGCTTTGTATACTTTTCTTAATCTATATTCACACAATGTTCAGGGATTATGCCTTAGGAATCTGGTTCATTATTACATTTAGCTGTGTTTATTCTTCACTTCATCCCGGTTATTATTTTTGTTTAGTAAATAAAATTAAAATTTTTATCAGCTTTAGTACACTTGTTGCTTGTGATTAATCTCTCTGGTTTTCTGAGGATTTTATCCTGTTAAATTCACTTTGTTGAGCAGAACTAAGAACTTTTGGTGAATGAGTTTATTTTCATTTATACAAACTTTTGATTATGTGCAAATACTAGATGATCCCTTTTACTGGAATCATCTCTGTTAGTTGTCATTCCCATTGGCAACTCTGGGAACTATGTAGCTTGCATGGGGGTACGTGGGGTAGTGGTGGTGGGTATGCTATTGGCATCTGTATTCAGATGGTGCTACTAAAAGTAGGGGGGACTGGGGAGAAATTTTTATCAGTGACTTGTTTCTAATAATTTGGAGGCTTAAATTTCCTATTGTCTTTGGCCCCTAGGAGCCCTCCCTTGTCAGGCTTTGAGGCCCACATGTCTTATCTGCTAGTGGAAACCCCATTCCTGATACCTGGCCCACGTGTTACACTCTAGAGAATATAACATGGATCCTGAACACATCAAAATATATTTATTATCACTCTGTTCTTTTTGCCACTTCCTTTATAATGTAATCTAACAATCTCAGAACACTTTAATTCTGTTCACCTTCTGTTTGGCTTTGTGTCAATGTGGTAGTGTGTTTTAAAATACTCTCTATTTTCACCATTATTGTTTTATACTGTCATTCCTTATTTAGATTTACTTTGCTACTGTTTCTTCATCTTTCCTACATATCTCAACTTCAAGCGGATTTTTTTTCATTTGACCTGAAGAACTGCCTTTGCTATTTTAGTGCACAGCTACTTATCAGAAATTCTTTTTAGTATTTGGTAAAAATGTTTTATTTTACCTTTTTCCACAAGGATATTGTACTGGTATAGAATTCTTATTTGATAGTTGTTTTGTACCATCATAAATTTGAACATATAGTTCCATGTTACATTGTCTTTGACTTTTATACTTTATTTAAATAAATTAGTTATTGGTTTATTTTTACTCTTCAATGGTTGGTCATGTGTCCTTTGCTCTAAGCCTTGGGTTTTCCATATTCTTACTATGATTTTCCGAGATTTGGACTTTGTCGTTCTAGTCTGTTTGGAATGCTGTCACGAACTATGACAGTCTGGGAGTTTTAAACAACCTACATTGATTTTTTCTTTGTTCTTAATACTGTAAGTCTAAGATCAAGGTGCTGTCAGATTCTGTTCTTGGTGGGGACCTGCTTTCTGCCCTGCAGTTGGTGGCCTTCCTGCTAGGTCTCCATGTGGTAGAGAAAGTTCTGGCAGCTCCTCCTCTTATGAGGACACTAAACACATCCTGGGGCTCTATCCTCTTTACCTCATCTACATGTCAGCACCTCCCAGAAAGCCCACCTACAAATATCACTGTGGAGGTAGAGGGAATGGTTTTCAAATATGCATATTTGGGAGGAAGCGTGACACAGACATTTAGTCCATACCACTTATATTTATGAGTCTGTGTATTGATGAACTTTGTCGGTTTCAGTCAGTCAGATATTCACATCCATATTTCCCTAATCTGTCCCCCCCCAGTATATTAGATTTATTGTGCCTCTGTTTCTATCTTCTGATATTTCTTTTTTTACATCTGACATTTTTATACACATGTAATTTTGGTTTTCGTTTTGGATCATGTGCTTGAAAATGTTTTGAGAAAATTTGAGACTCTTAATAATGTTACCTTTACCACAGAGAATCTACATTTGCTCTGGCAAGTAGTTAAGATAAAGATAAAAAGCCTTATATAATTAAGGATTAAGATGATTAAAAGTTGGGATTCATTTTTTGTGAGACTTTTCTATTTCTAGTTCTTTCTTATTTCAAGAATGTAACTTCTGTAAATCCTAATCAAAAGCTCGTTTTGGTTATCAGACACTGATGTCTTCAGCAGCTTAGGTGCCCTCAGCCCATGACAATGACACAGCACCTACTCAGCATCTCTGCAGCTAGTTCTGAAATGGGAATTCGTCCTAGGGGACAAATAGTGCCAGATACTGGGCTATGCTTCTCTTGACATTCCCATCCCAAATCTTGTTTGTAAACATTCTAAATTTGTAGCTCTCTGACTTATCTCCATCACTATGTCCTTTATATCCTCTATCTGTCTGTCTGTCTATCTATCTATCAATCATCAATCATCTATCTATCTCTGTACCTGAACTTTTCTATTTGATTTCTTTGCACATTTTGGGCTCAAAACTCTAGTTTGCTATTGTGAAAAGCACAACCCCAGGAGACCTATGTTTCAATCTCAAGGCTAGCACTAAACTGCTAGATATTTTGACCTTCTGAGTTTTATTTTCCTCATTTTTCCAGTGGGAACCATTATCTGCCATGCTCACCTCATGGGGTATGGAGAAGATCATATAACGTAATAGATAAGGAACAGATGTGCAACTACAGTCAGTGCATAGACAATCTGCCCTGCAGAATGTCAGATAATGATACTTGCATTTATTGAACTATGATCATGTGCCTGACAGTGTTCTGTGCATTTTATGAGTGCTAATTTATTAATCTTCATAGCACTCTTATTTATGCTGTTCTTATAAGGAAGCTGAGGCATAGAAAATTTAATTAAATGGCTAAAATTCAGAGTTAGCAACAGAGGTGCCAGAATTCAAATAACATGGTATGCAACTAAACCCTTGTTATTTAAATAGGGAAAGTCAATTTAAATAGGGAGAGACAATATAAATGGCCATTAAACTTGTGAAAGTTGTATTTGTTCAATCCAATTTAAAATGCTAAAAAATTGTAAACCACATTGGTGAGATTTTAATTGCATGGATATTTAACAATACATGTATTTGTCTTTCTGTAGGAAAATTTTGGCTTATGCTTCAAAGATTTAAATTGTTCATACAGTCTTACTCAGTCATACTAGTTCTTGGAGTATATCCTAATTAAATTATTAGATAAATCCACAAAGATTTAGTAAGTAGTAGTACATAACTTTTGATGGAGGCATGAGGAAAATGACATTGTTCATGCAATATCTGTCATATGGTAAATTTCAGTAATTATTTTGTACAAGGATGTTCATTTAATATTATTTGTCATAGCAAAAAAATATATGAACAAGAACAATGACTGACAATAGTAGAGTAAATTACATCTATATGTAAAAATACAAGCAGCTCTTATGAATTATATTTCTAACATGTAATGGTATAGGATTTTGTATATATTTATATAGAGAAAAAGATTTATATATGTACATATATATAGAAAATTCAAATGTATAATATGAACACACACACTGTAAGTGAAAAAACGTGTTTTTTTCACACCTTTAAAATTTTCCATAGAAAGCAGTATGGTGGTTCCTCAATCTACTAAGAATGGAACTTCCATATGATCTAGCAATCCCACTCCTAAGGATATACCCAAAATACACAAATACACTGATTCAAAAGAATACCTGCACCCCTATGTTTATAGCAGCACTCTTTACAATAGGGAAGACCTAAATGCCCAAAAATAGATGAGTGGATCGGGAAGCTATGGTATATATACACGATGGAATACTTTTCAGCAATCAAAAAGGAAAAACTAGACACATTCATGGGAACATGGATGGAACTGGAAGGGATTATGCTCAGCGAAGTAAGTCTGAAGGCAAAAGAAAAATACCAGATGGTTCCTCCCCTAGGAGGAATATAAGGGAACCAAATAAGAATCAAGGAAAGGAATAAGAACAATAATAATAATAATAATAATAACAATAAAGACACAAAAACCAAAAATGAAAAGACAAGGACAAATTGGGGACCCTTGGTGGGGAGAGGGAAGGGAAGGGTTGAGGGAAGATGGGAGCATGAGGGACTGAGGTGATGGTGCACTGGTGATATGGTGATGGGGACTACATGGGGATTTCAATTGATGTAAAATATATATAAATTAAAGGGGAAAATTTTTAAAAAATAATAAAAATAAATAGATCTTTTCAAAGCTAAAAAAAAATTTCCATAGAGAGTACCTGCAGAAAAGATTCTTAAAATGTTTATATGTGAGCTAATTTGTTTTCCATTATTAGTGGCATTTTTTTATGTGTCAATGAACATAATGCCCAAATTCTACTTATACTACTGCAAGTTGGTAATGTTTTCTTGTGATAGTGTGTGCGTACACCCATGCATCATGCTTTAACTGTGATTGTGCACAATTTCCAAGAGCATCCTCTCTCAGCTCCTCATGGTGCATTAGTCTGCCACTAACACAGAGCATTGTTCTTGGCTTGAGAGATTAGGAAAGGGAATTGAGAACAACCTGGGGAAATACACCAACCAAAATATTTAGTTGAATTGACAACATTGTTTGTTTTTATTCCCATTTTAGATTGCTAAGCATTTCTGGCAAATACAAGAAAGAAGCTTAACTCTTTTGCATTCATATTGCACAGTTAGCTTTGAGTATTGTTAATCATTTATTAGAAAATGGTTTTCCCCTCTTATGTGTACATAGGAAGAAGTTGTTTGCATGCATAAACTTGATCTCAAGACTAAAAGTTTTCCCAGAAGAGTGTATTTCTGAGTTTGAGTGTTGAATTAGCAATCAGAGACTATAGAGGGAATACAAGAAATCATATTTGATGATTTTCCTATGCATTCATCTATTCTACAGTGAGACATGTCTCATTATTCTTACCTAACATGTAGGGGGGCGATCCCACTGAATGAGATATATGCCCCTCAAAATAAGGATTACATTAATACTAGTGGTCATTAGATGTTCCTGTAATTCCATTCAACAAGTATCCCAGCAAGGTATTTGGATAATGGTCACAGAAAATATTCCTGATCATGAACTTTGGTGACCACAATAAAAGGTTAGTTTTTCCCAGGGGTTCCATTTTCATCATTCCAGAAAAAAACCTGTGAATATGGAGTCTATGTCTTAGTGCCCTTTCTCCATATCCTTTTTGACATGTTGGCTCCCTGAAGAGCTACCGCTTGCATATCAGGGAGCGTCTCTGAAGTGCAGGTCTTGGTGAGAGCCATGTGGTGGCTTCCCTCCCCTGACTGGGGTTGAGATGAGCCCTGCCCCAATGTGTGCACCATTGTGTGATGGAAGGGTAACTGGGAAACAGGTCAGTCAGAAGGTTTGATCATAAGCTGGTGAAAATTGCACATTCCACGAATGTTTGCTAAACTTACTCTGCTAAGAAAGCTTACTTACTTTGCTAAGTCTTCCTCATTTGAGAAAAGTGAGGACCTAAGGCTGATCTCTGCTTAACAGGAGTGCATACAAACCTCTGTGAAGAAAGGAAAACCCAGAAAGTGCATGTCCATTTCCACTGATTGGCTGTTGGAACAGTAGGGCCTAGAATACAAGGTCCAGTCCTATTTGTCTTTCCACATTGATTGTCGAAAATGTTGTAGCCAAACTGGTTATTGAATAAACACATAGGACCTTATCTCTGCTTCTCTATGGTTTAGTACAGTTCCATCCATACCAGTTCATCTCCTATTCCAGTTACTCTCATTCATTCATTTTTTCAGTCACTCAAATTGACATTTATTAAACATCTGTGTGTGACATCTATAATGTTCAGTTCCTTTTTAATTTACATTTTATGATTGTATGGTTTGTATCCTCATAAGCCATTTCCAATTTCTGTTAGCAAGGTAAGATATGAAAAAGATGAAGAAAGCTTAAAACAGCTAACCTAAATGCCTGCTGATGTTTCCCTCCATGATCCCAACTACTAATTGAAATAATTCTATGAAGTCATGATTTTGTTTACTTATTTGGCTTTAGTTTACATAAAGGACAGCTTGGTTGGGTCTTAGGAGCCTTTCCCTGTTTTTGTAGGACACCTTTCCAGTCCTCACACTTCTATTAAAGTAAATCTCCTCAATGGCCTTCCTGTGACAACCAATTTTATTTCCTTTGCAGATGCTACCACTTCTTGTTTTCGAGACCCTGTATTTGAGAAGTGCATCCTAAAACCTGCTCTTTTGTTGCTCAATTAAAGGTTTGTCACTCGCTCTTCAAACCACTACTTATCTCTTGCCCTCTCACATCTGCGGGGAAGGTTGTATAATGGAAAGCATATTGGGTGAGGAGAGCTTCTGGTGCATTAGAAGAACCCTAAGAAGCAATTTCCTAAAAATAGGATGTTGTAAATACCAGTAGTAAAGTGGGGCTTAGAAAAATATCCACTGTCAAAAGACAAAGAAAGGTGAAAAAGCAAATAGCAAGCTTTGGCTACACATCCCTTATCATAGCACAGATGGGCTGTTTTCCCTAAGAAATTGCTCACAGTGAGGACCTGCAAATACAGAAGCTGATAATAGCTTCATTGCTGGAGCTAGAAGGAAGTTAATCTAAAAACAGACAGGGAGAGTGAAATGCATATTCTGTGAAATCATGGCTGCCTGAAGAGAAGGATCTGGACATTTGGAATCTGAGAGTCCTGGGCTAGTGTCTGCTTCAGTTTACAGCCTCTCTAAGACTGGGGATCACCTGAATAATGGCAGATAATGATATTTCAAATTCATAGAGATAGTTCCAGACAAATGTAACCTGTCATCACCAAATTCCATTTTCTAGAGATGTCTCTCTTATGAGAGTATTTGGAATAGAAAATACGTTGGGCACAGGGAGAGGAAAGCAGTCAACCTGGGTGCTAACAACAGCTCAAAAGGTGGTCTCATTACCAACTTTTAGTGGCTGGAATATTCTACACAGAATATTGGGCACAGAATGGTAGTGATTTGAGTTCTTACACACTTGTTATGCAGTATAGAGCAGGTGGGTTTTCAGAACTAACTTGGTGGTCTGAGGAATTTGGAAGGTGAGAAAATGCCAGGGGATATTCAGCAAAGCTATGATATTACAAAACGTTGCATTTCCATATTCTTCTCTGTGTATCCTTACTCCTGCATTTACTAAATTTTTTTTTTAGTAAAGGTTAGTTTGCAATCATGGGCACGAGTGCAATTCACAGACATTCTTACATAAGCGACAACTGTGTGGATGTGTAAGCTATTTTAGGAATTAAAGAACTGTGCAGGAAAGTAATTCTTTTTGAATGGGTTTTTCTTTATTCTTTAGTATGACTCTGAAAGGCAAACAAATAATAGAAGTTTCTTTAAATTTATTTGAAGATAATGTGATATTATAGAACAGGAGAGTGGAAGTGGGATAATACTGGTTTCCAAAGCTTAACTTGACACTCGAGAGAATAGGTAATCAACCAGAAGTTGGACAAGGGAAAAATATACCAGAGAGAAAGAATAAGGGACTGTATGTACAGAGGTTTGGCAACATAGGCTGGAATGCTAGTGAAGGTGTATTGAGGCCCTGCTGGTGACTCAAGCAAAAGAAATGTATGGAGAGGACAGTGGCCAGTGGGAAGCACAAAAGAAACACTCATATTAAAAAATTATGCTGTGGTGTTTGAACTTCTCAACCAACCACCAGATCTCAGAATGATATGATAGGGTCTTGCCTTGTAGAAGATATTTTTGGCAAATAGTTTAGTGATAAACTAAATGAGTTGAGTTTGGAGATAGAGAAATTAGTTCAGATATGACCTGAAGGTGATGTGACTCTGACGTGGGGCCTGGTAATGCGTGTAATGAGAGTATGTCTTTAAGAACGACATAGAAAGCAAGATTTAAGGACCAATTTTATGTGGCGATGGGTAAGAAAGGAGACCCCCAGGTTACTCTCAAATTTCTGACTCACTAGATGGTGCTACTGTTAACTCCACTCTGAATAATTAATGGGGAGAGGAGAAAAACAAATAATAAAAGAGACAATGAGTTCACCCTGAATGTCGAGTTTGAGACCTCCACTAGGGAGTGATAAAGAGCGTGTCCAGTGTTAAAGATATCAACTTGAGAATGGTCCATTTGTAGTAACTAAAAATGGGGTAAAAATGACTGTTCATGTACTATACATCCTGATAAGAGAGAAGAAGGGAGAAAAACCTAGAGAATTTTGAGGCATGATGTTGACTTGGACAGCAACCATAGCCAGACCAGATGGGTTTGATGCAAGCATCGTCAGATGGAGAGACACAAAGCTGTTGACCATGAACTCATGTGACAATTTAAGTAGAGGCTGTTAATTGCCCGGTTAAGTTCAAGAGAAAGGGCAATGTTGAATTTTGTCTGTAATTTTCTTTCTTAAGAGCTGTAATTTCTGGCATTTATTGCTAATTTCAAACATCCATCATCCATCAATCCAGCCATCAGTCCATCTGCCTGTCATTCACTGGTCATTCAATATTATGGCAGGTTCAGTGCTTATCAGATAAGTAGCTGTGGCTAATCAAATTTTGTCATCCAGAAACTTAGACTGTGCAAACAGTTATAGAGAGAGATCTGTCCCTCTATTCTCCAAGAAAAGGACACAAATCCCTCTGAAACCTACTATCTCTCTAGAAAGGCCAAGCGGACCATGGCTACTCACCTACTTAAAGTGATTCTGTGACTCTCCATTGTTAGTGGATAAAGTAACTTTCCCTGGTTAGATGACCTCCATGACCCTCCCTTGCCTTCCTATACCCTAGGCTTCTACCTTTGGGTCCTGCACTTCGCATTTTAGCAATACTAAATAGAAAATAGAATTTTAGTCCACGAGAACTTTTTATGCATTTCCCCCTGTGTAATTACTCCTCTTCTCTATCTATTTTTCAAAACACTTCTTTATGGAGTCTTTGCTTCTTGTCTAAGTCATAGTGACCTCTCATTGTGAATCAGGAGTCAAACTCACCTGGTTTGGTAACACAAGGAGATGAACTGGGAACCACTGTGGGTGGGTGGAAGAATAAAACCACATAATACACTCAACAGAAAGCAAGCAACAGAGGTTTATTTAAATAGACATGCAGCAAGCAAGGCAAGAGATGTTTATTTAGTGACAGATAAGAAGCAGAAGAACTACCACATTGGGAGGGTTCTGAAAAGTGTTGCTGCTAGGTGTTTTATGTTTGGGGATGAGCTGAGCGGCAGTGGTAATCATGTGGCTTCTTGATTGGTTAGTTGGCTCTTATGTTCTAATATAAGCAGACTGGCATTTTTTCAACATGGTGTTTTGATTTTCTTTTCTGTTACTGACTTTTTACACCGGTTATGGCTCCAGGGCCCGAGTCCCTATTTTCCTGTCAAGGTCTAACTCCTCAATTTCAAATCCCAAAATAACAACTTGAAAGAAATGTGATCTTGAGCATGGCTGCATAAGTTGCCTGAATTGAGTACCCACTTATTATGTATTTTTTATATTTTTTCAATGGATCAATGATTTAATTTTCATAAACATAATTTATACACATAGCTATAAATTCAAATATCACCAAAGGGTATACCATAGAAGCAGATCTATCTTTTAACTAGATTCCTGTTCCTCCAATGTCCTATATTGTCCTAATTTTTTAAAAAAATTGAGGTAACCTTGGTAAGTTATAGATATCACCTTTCACCTCCAAAATACCCACAGCACCAAAAATGAGGAGACAGGGACAGACTGGGGACACCTGGTGGGGAGGGGAGGGGAAGGGTTGAGGGCAGATGGGAGCACGAGGGACTGAGGTGATGGTGCACTGGTGAGATGGTGATGGGGAATACATGGGGATTACAATTAATGGCAAGTATATGTAAATTTTAAAATATTTTAATAAAAAAAGGAAAAAAACCCAAAATATCCACAGCCCTCCACTATAACCCAGTGCATTCTCTCCCCATTTTATAGTCTCTCTTACCCCAACCCCTTTCCACTCTAGTAACCTCAGTTTTATAGTCAAATATTTGGAGTTTGTTAAATATAGTCAAATATATAGTCAAATATTTGGTTTGGCTTTATCTGACACTTTGTTTTGTTTCTTAATATTTCACATATAAGTGATACCATCCTGCATTTGTCATTCTCCTTCCAACTTAATTTTGCTTAGTATACTATCCTCTAGCTCTGTCCTTGTTATCTCCAATGGCAAGAGTTTATATTTTTTAGTAGTTGAGTCTCATTCCATTGGATATATATATCACATCTTCCTAATCCACTCTTCTTGGTGGCATAGGTTATTTCTATTAGCTTGGCTATTGTAACTAGTCCTGTAATGAGCAGAGAGGTGTATTTTCCCTTTGAATTAGTGTTTCTCTATCTTTGGGAATATACTTAATAATGGAATTGGAAGGTCATATGGTAAATCCATTTTTAAAATTTCAAGAAACCTTCATATTATTTTCCATAGGGTCCAGATCAGCCTACATTACTAACAGTGTAATAAGGTTCCTGTTCCTCCACATCCTCACCAACACTACTTGTTTTTGTCCTTTTGATATGGGCCATTCTCAGATTTGAAGACCTATATCATTGCATTTCCCTGATGACATGAGATGACGGACATTTTTCCATGTGTCTATTGGTCATCTGAATTGAATGTCTTTGGAGAAGTGCCTATTTAGTTCTTTTGATTGGGTTATTTACTTCTTTATATAGATGAGTTCTTTGCAAGTCTTGGATATCAACCCATTGTCAGATGTATGGTGTGCAGATATTTTCTCCTACTCAGTCTGATGTCTCTTGTTTTAGTTATGGTTTCTTTTGCTGAACATAAGCTTTTAAATTTGATGTAATTCCAGTTGTTTATATTCTCATTTTTTTTGCCTTAATGTTGGAGATAAACCTACAAAGACATCTCTGAAGCCTATGTTTTGAAGTGTTTTGCGTATTGACTTTAATCCATTTTGGATTAATTTGTATGTCAGATAATGGTCTAGTTTCATGGGATTGCCCAGTTTTACAATTTGTTGAAGAGACTTCCCTGTCCCCAGCATAGATTTTTGGCTTTTTATTGTAGGATAATTGTCCATATAAGATTGTGCTTACTTCTGGACTTTAAATTTTATTCTATTGGTGTGTGTGTCTGTTTTTGTTCCAGTACCATACTGTTCAATTACTATAGTTTCATAATATAGTTTGAAGTCTGGGCGTATGATACCACTATTCGTTCTCCTTTTTTTGTCTGGTTTGCTTTGGCTATTGGACTTTTTTGGTGGTTTCAGTAATGTTTCTTTTATACCTCTGAAAATGCTATTAAAATTGCTAGCAGTGGCGTTGAATAAATCTGTGTATTTCTTTGGGTAAAATGACCATTTTGACAATGTTAATTATTTCAATACATGAGAAGGGGATTTCTCCCCATTTCTTTGTGCTTCTATTTCTTTTAAAAATATATTATAATTTTCATTTTATAGATATTTCTCTTCCTTTATTAACTTTGCTTCTAGATACTTAATTTTTTGGATGCAATTACAAATGTTATTTAAAAATTTTTTCTACCCATTACCTCATATTTTGAAGTCTGCAGGCTAGATTTCTGTGTAGCTGCAGGTTTTTTATAGCTGTTTCACTTTATCCCAAGGGAAGATGGTGGCAGGAATACATGCCTTTTTGTTCTTTATTTCTCTTACTGGTATTCCTGTACATCTGACTCACCCCAGCATTCTTGCACCTATCACCCCATGGTAAGATCAATAGCAAGTCAGGCACAGGTATGAACTTCACATTCCACCCCAGTGTATCCCTCCCCCACATACTTTTTGCTGCCTAGAGTTGAAGTTCCTCAGCTTATCTAGGCATGAACAGGTAGTTTTGGTCTTCAATGTTCAGGAGTTGCTCCAATTTAGCCACAAAATTTCAGTGCCTATCTCTAGTTTCTTCTCACAGGAGAGAAGCAGGGAACATTCTATGATCACATCTTCCAAGTTCCTGAATTCATAAATTTTTTTTAAGATTTATTTACTTATGCATACAAGAGCTGGGGTACAGGCCAGAGTCACCAGAGACAGAGTGGGGAGAAGAACAGGCAGATCAACTAAAACAAACTACTGAGGAGAGCAACGGGCCAGAGGGAGAGGTCTGCTGTGCCATGTGGTTCTCTTCCCTGGCCGAGGATTGAACTCATGCTGCTGTGGCGTGTATGTGTCACAGAGCGGCGCTTAATCCACTGCACCACCAGGGAGGCCCCTGAATTCATAAGTTTTAAAACAAAACTTATGCTGCCTGCCTTGTATGATGATTATAAACTGAAATATCTTTTCAATGAATATATTAACATGCAAACATGTATTGCTATATAAACATGTATTAATATATGGATATGTAAGTTTGTGTGAAGAGTCTGCTGCCTAATGAGTTGATCCTTAGCCAACATTCAACTTTTACCATGATGACATCAGTCCCTGCCTTTTACTGTGGTAGTTGGTTTTCTTAGTTTTCCAGTGAACCAGGCTCCCTGTACTCATGTCTTTTGAATGCAAGCTTATTCCCCTTGAATTTACACTGGTCTGGAATTAACTTATAACCCAAGACTAGGCTACAGGAAACCTTGTGTTTCCCACAATTATTTCTTGGGACATTGATTCTAGATGAAGTCAAACACCATAAAAGGTGGTGTAGTCCCTGAGCCACCTTGCTGTAAAGAAGCCCAAGCTAGCCATGTGAGACAGCACATTAAGGTAGAGATGCTCAACCATCCCTACTTGTTCCACCGTGCCTACTGAGGGCTCAGTTATCTTCTCAACATCCATCTCATCAAGTCCTCAGATTTCTCAAACTCTATCCAACATCAGACAACAGGAGAAGTTGTAGGTGAGAACTTCCTCACTGAAGGTAGGAATCCATAATAGTGCAAAGTAATGTTACAATGTTGTGTTAAGCTACTAAGTTCTGGAATCCGCATTAGAAAATAGGAACACTTATTTTTCCCAAAAAGCTCAGCCCCAGGTTAGGTGGGATACCCCTTCACTCTGATAGCGTCACATGAGTGAGAGGAGCTACCGTGGCATGTTTGTTGCCTTTACTTATCTAATGTTCTGCTGGCCTGTGTGTGCTAATGGGATAGAGATCCCACATTTCTGTACTGGTTGTAATTAATTTTATTTCGTGAAGCTTGTTTTATGGCCACCTACAAAGAAGGAGTTAATTGTAATTTAGCATGAATATTATATCTACTCAAAAGAGTGTCTTAGGCCCATTGACACTCTGCTATATGCTGGATGACAGGAGGAGACATAGTACTCTTGTAATGTTGGTTTACAGCACTGTAATGATTTAGGAATTAAGTTCATACCTCTTCAGATGTACATGACCATGACACATTCACCACCAAAACAATCCTCCACTATAGTACACTGTGCGCGATCTCCCTTTTACTCCTCGTCTCCTCATCTCCTTTTACTCCACTACTCCTCTGGTTGCCTCATTATACATTTAGAGTTCTAGGATTTATTTTGATTTATTTGTGCCTGTTCCTTTGTTTCTTTACTGCTCAGCAATCAAAAATGAAAAGCTAGACGCATTCATAGGAACATGGATGGAACTGGAAGGGATTATGCTCAGCGAAGTAAGTCAGAAGGCAAAAGAAAAATACCAGATGGTTCCTCCCCTAGGAGGAATATAAGGGAACCAAATAAAGATCAAGGAAAAGAAATAATAATAATAACAACAACAACAAGAAAGAAACAAAAACCAAAAATGAAAAGACAAAGGCAAACTGGGGACACTTGGTGGGGAGGGAAGAGGGGAAGGGTGGAGGGCAGACGGGAGCACGGGGGACTGAGGTGATGGTGCACTGGTGAGATGGTGATGGGGAATACATGGGGATTACAATTGATGTCAAATATATGTAAATTTAAATTTAAAAAATTTATATTAAAAGATAATAAGAAAAAAAATCACAGGACGGAAATAAATCTTAAAAAAATAAATAAAAATTAGATTTCACACAAAAAAATATATTTCAAATATGAATGAAATCAACTAGTATTTTTCTTTTTTTCTGATTTATTATCCCTGCTAGGTCAATCCCTTTGTAACAAATGGTAGGATTTCATCTTTTTTTTTAATATATAGCTGAGTAGTATTCCATTGTGTATAGAGACCACATATTTTAACTCCACTGGTCTGTTTTGGGCACATAGGCTGTTTCCATAACTTAGTTATTGTAAATAGTGGAGTGGTCAACATAGGCATGCATGTATTCTTGTGAGTTAGTGTTTTTGTATTCTTTAGGTATTTACCTAGGATTGTCATAGATGTAATTTTAATATTTTGAGAAAACTCCATGTTCTATTCCACAAGATATAAATCAGTTTACATCCGCAAGGTTTCCTTTTACTTCACACCCTTGTCAAAACTTGTTGTTGTTTTTTTCACATGTGATCCTTTCTCCCAGATGTGAGATGGCATATCATTGTGGTTTTGATCTTTACCCAAAAAAAGAATACTATTTTTGTTACTATTTTTTTAATTGTGGAAACTTTACATCTTTAACAGGATATCAATATAACTCTGTGTGATTTAGAGGAATAAATTTACTTCTCTTCAGATCCCACCACATCCCCACAAAAGTCCATTGTTCCCCTCCTCCACTAGTAGCCTCATTTCTGTAGTCACATTCAAAGGGTTTTAGTTTAGTTTTATCTATTTTGTATCCCTGCCCTTTCTTCTCTAGTTCTACTTTCACCCCTGAAAATTGGAAACCTTCAATATATTCAAATAACTTTCTACCTTTCCATCACTATGAATTGTAGACAAAAGAAGAATTCTACTACTGTTAGGGATGCCTGCACTCTGAGAGCAGAGCTATTACGGAATCCTGGTGTCAGCAGAAAATGTTCACTATAAAGAAACTATTTAGTCAAATTGCACAGAGCATTCCACATGCCAAGTCCATACGGCCATGTTGTGAGTTACTAAATACCAGGGATGGGCTCCCAACTGCATATCCTGACCCTCATGTCTGTAGGAGCACATCTTATTGGAAAAATTCTATGAACCAATGTTCTCATCTTTTTCCCTATACACAGAGAGTGCATGACTCTGCAGAGTAAGAGATCATTTTGGTATTAGAAATAGCATCCCCCCACCCTGTATTAATGAAATGTTTCCTTTATCTTTGGTATAGAAGAATTACATGTTTCTTTGCACATAGCCCATGTTCACAAAAGGGGTATAAACTGAAACTGACTTCTGAAGGGCAGGAGTGACACTCAGAGGAATCTGGAAGCTGTCTCTCCAATTCTGGGTCCTCAGTTTGCTCTGAATAATCTTTTTAATAAACTTCTCTTTGAATTGCTCCACAGCAGTGATTATTTCAGTCATCAGTGGGACTTTGCTTTCATTCACAATAAACCATGTTGGCAGTCACATTTGTGGATCAAGTTGGCACCAATGTTTTTTTTATAACCTTTATGCCTCTAGTCCCACAACATTCTTTCCTCTGGTTCCGGGTTCTCCCACTGAAGTTGGGCTCTCTCACAATTGCGCCATTCCACTGACCATCAGTTCATCTTTAGGGTTCTACCATAAAGGTAGTGGTGCATTAATTTATAAAATTATAAAACTTAATTTCTACTTTACATGTCCCAGATTATTCCATAGTTACATTTTTCATTTGATTTAATAAACTTCCACATAGTACTTATGTGTCAGATACAATTTTAGTATTTTACAGATATTAACTCACTTAATCTTCATAATAGTGCTATAAAGTGGATGTTAATGTCTCTCTTTGAGAGTATTATCCCTGTGAAAAAATTGAAGCATGGAGAGGTCCCCCAATCACACAACAAATAAATGACAAATTTAGAGTTGCCATATTTTGCCACTTAACGAATATGACAACCTATAACATTTTAGCATGAGTACTACTCATTCAACATTCTTTATTTATCTAAAATTCACATTTAGGTAGGCATCTTGTATTTTACCTGACAGTCTTAAGAAAAATAGAATCAAACCCAATCAACCTGGCTCCCTAGCCAGCCTTCTCATAACCCCTTGTAAATCATGGAGTGTTTATGGATTTTAAATGAATGACTCTCAGTCAGGGAACTGTTAAAATGCTTTATCCCAGCCAAGGCAAACTCACCCCCAGTGCTACTGCACCATCATTTGTTCTCACTTGCTTATCATGTTCTGTGTGGTTCAGTTGTAAGCAACACTCTCATTAATGCAGGAGGTATCCTCTGGTATTTCATGAATGAACATTTATAAAGAAAATGGAGGAGCAATACTGCCCCATACCTTTTTTTGATTTGAGGCTTCTTTTCCACAGAGCATAGAAAAATGAACTCACAAATAAAATAATGGTAAAAAATTGCTCTCATCTGAGCTGGTTCTTTTCAAGCCCTTAGAAGAGAAAGGCAAGCATTTCGTCACCGAAGAAGGAGTTAGTGACATTTTCTCATTTTGCTGCATGTGATATTCACACTGATTCCAATTATGTGCAATGCAGCTTCCAAGAGTTCAGCTTTAAAGGGCCACAGGTTTTCTTCTCAATTGGATGGAAGCTTTTTAAATCATTCCCCACTCATGCCAGCCCAAGTCATTGTTTCTTTATAGCTAACTTTCTTCTTTCTTTTCCTAAGTACAGCATAAAAGGTGGGAGGTTTCTTTAAAGAAGCCAAGATCAGTGGAGAAGTAGAATTAGAGTTAGTTCCTGCAAAGTGAAAAAAAAAAAAAGACATTATACTAAAAATGATTCTGCAGGTAAAATAAAGAGCTGTTGGTTTAAAGTGATATGCACTGCAAAAATAAAACACAACATTCTATTTTTCTGAGGTCACTTCACATTTCCAGGCTTTTAACATTTGTTTCAATATTAAGAACATGCAGATCTCAGCAAGAAGTAGAACCTGTAATTTGATAAATATAGGTTCTGATCTCTCCTGTTTTTACAGAAAATGCAAAACTCATTCTGTGAGTGCTCTGGTGGTATCTTACAGGTCATGGGTATCTCATGAGAATTTCAAGAATAACCCAAGAGTTTAAAATAGTTGGAGGTTAATATTTTGAGAGAAGCTTTGCATGAAGATAATTGCCTGGGAACAAATTAAGGAAATGAGTGTAGGATTTAAAGAATCATGTATGCACCTGTGTATATGTGCCTGCTTTTATGTGCTCATGTGAATCTGTGTGTGTGTTTTGTGTGTATGCCTGTATGGAAAACTGTGTAACTGTGTTGTGTGTACCTGTGTATGTGCCTGTGTCTGTGTGCACCTGTGTGTGTGTCTTTGACAGGTAGGGAAGGGAGATTTTCTGAGACAGAACACCCTTTTGTACATAAAGAGCCAGCTAGAACATCCACACAGACATTCTTTTTTCTTCTTTCTTTCATTTGACAAAAACTGACACAAAACTGTAATGGACAACAAAAGTGTATTTGTGGGAGTGTAGCAATTGCAATTATGGAGACATGGATTCAAGAGGCTCTTCAACAACGTTCTAAAAATATCCCCTTAGCAAAACAAAAACACCAATCCAAAAGAGTACCTGTATCCCATGTTTATTGCAGCACTAGTTATAATTGGTAAGACCTGGAAACAACCCAAATGCCCAAAAGTAGATGACTGGTTCAAGACGATGTGGTACACATACACAATGGAATACTATTCATCAATCAAAATTGATAAACTAGGGCCATTTATAGAAACATGGATGGAGCTAGAAGGAATTATACTCAGTGAAACAAGTCAGAAGGCAAGAGAAAAATATCGGATGGCTTCACTCTTAGGAGGAATGTGAAAGAACAACTACAACAAAAAATAAAAAGGAAGAAAACAAGAGAAAGCTCAAGGAAATGGGCAATTACAACCAAAAACAAATAAGCTCAACAAGATCAAAAGGTTAAAGATAGACCAAAGGGAACATGGAGGGGAGAGGGAGGGGAAGGCAAAGATGGGGGAGGAGCGCATAAAGAGACCAAGGGTCTGAGGTGATGGTGCATGGGTGAAATGGTGGTGGGAACTCCCTGGGGACTACAAATGTTGTCCAATACAATTAAATAAATCTAATGGGAAAAAAATGTCCCCTTAGCGTGAAATTTTTAAACAAAATAGACGGAAAGTTATACATGTTGTTGTGAAAGAATTATGATTGGTGGTGACAGAATGAAACTATTCTTGTCGATATATGACTGGTCACTAAGCTAACATTGGGCAGGAAAGTCCAAGAAAATCAATTTTTCTGAGAGAAGCTGTGTCTTATGAACAGAAGGTTTATGTTCCACTAGGGTGTAGACATGCAAAACTTCATTCTGACTCCCTTTTCAGGCCCTTGACACACCACAGAATTATCTCCATTATAGGATTTTTCATTTCACATGTTCCACTTGCTTGGCTTGGGCTTTGAGATGAGGGTGCCCTGTGCTACCTGCAGCCTGTACCTGCAAGAGGCACAGACCTTTGGATGGGGCAGCAGAGGGAAGCCTCGGTGGTGGGCAAACTTTCAGTATATTTGGGCTGAATGAAGCAGCATTTGCTTCACTACTGCTTTCTCCTAGACCCCGAGACTCCTTTCTGAAGGAGAGGGCCACTCAGGACAGCCGCTGTGCCACTTCTTAATGTGGGAAGATCTGTATTAAACATCCACAGCAGTGTTTCTCAAGTTGTGAAACTTCAGAAGCTGTGGAGACACACAAGAGCTTGATACAAGTGCAGATGCCTGCCGAAGACTCCTTTATCGGCACCTCTCTGGATGGAGCCCAGTGCTCCATAGAGAATGTAAGTCCTGCACCACTTCAGAACTACTAGTCCTGACAATCTTGGGATTCTTGTTACAGGGAATGAACCGGGGTGCACTGCATCCTCACCTCCCCAGCACAGCAAGTCTTGCTCTCGGTTTACCATGGCTCTAAAGTCAATGGTGTGTATCTTAGAATGCGTGTTTTCACCTGTCTTGCTGGCCAAGAGCAGCATGTCACCCACAGCAGGGTCTCTTCTCTAAAGGAGTCCAGCTGATCACTGCTAATGGTTCAGGGAGGAGTGAGCTATGACGGGCTCTACTTTGTCCAATCATCTTTGGAGTTTGGGAGGTAGTTTATTAAGTGTCTATTTGGAAAGTGTGTATTGAAACAGCACTTTCAATACATTGAGGAAACAGCCAGCTCTAAGGGGAAGGACAGTGATGGTGACTATGCTGGGTCCTGCCTCCCAAATACTCCCTGTTGTTGGGCACAAAGACAGGAACGGGGTAGCGATGCAGCTCAGTTTAGAACCACTGAGCTTCTAAACTTCTGTGTATTTGGGATATGTGGATGGGAGAAACAGAATTGGGTATATAGGAAGAGTTTGGAATCACTGAATCTTTGGTTCAAATTATAGCGATCCCCCTTAGACTGGGTTCACTGCTTTTAGAGAAAAAATAATTTTTCTGAACTTCTGTTCCAATATATTAGAGAAAATGATAATGCTTGTTTCATAGAGTTCTTGTGAAAACTAAAATTTGAATCCATTGTGTGAGAAAGGTACTATGATGGTCACAATTTTTGACATTGGCGGTCCCCTAGGGGAGTTAGCCACAGCCAATTATTTCTGTAATCTGAAGTTAGAGAAACACGTCACTTGATTGAGGGGAACTGTGATAGGAAGAAAATGGTCCCTCAAAGTTCTTCATGTTCTAACCCCATGTTTTAATTGCTGTGACTGTTACCTTATACAGCAAAAGGGATTTTGTGGATGTGATTAAGTTCAGGATCTTGAGAAGAGGTTGTCCTGTCTTACCCCAGTGAATCCAGTACGATCAAATGGGTTCTTATAAGGAGGTAAGAAGGTCAAGGACGAAGAATGACATGTGACAATAGGAGCAGAGATCAAGTTCAGAGAGTCATCTGGACCTGAGTGCTAAATAAATCTTGGATTATATAGGCATATTCTTATTTATATAGTCAGTATATACTCCCTTGCATAGGCAATGTGTGCCTACACAAACACACACACAGACGTGTATCTCCCACAGACTATATGCATCCCATGCAGCCTATATAATTTCAAAAAAGAACCTCAGTAAGATCTATAGTTATGGACACACAACTCACACCCAGAGATGAGCATAATTTAAATCCTGACTCAGTAACTCCCTATTTTTCTAGATGGGAGTTCAAGATGAACCCTCAGTGCACATAATCGCCCTCCCACTCAGAGAAATAGAGCACTGGTGTGCACAGCATGCAAAACAGAGCATGCAATACCTGGAGTTGAAAGCTATGGTGCATCTCCAGAAGTAACAGCAGAAATGGCTTTAATGCCTCATCTGTGATGCTTTGAGATACAACCCCTCAGGGAGATGCACCTGGGGGAGTCTATGAAGGTCTGTGGGTCTTCACTTCTGAGTGGATTTCCCTTGTGTGGACACATCTTCTGGAAGGGTTGGTGCTGGGTGAGGTCTCGCTGACTGGGCTGATCCCAGAAGTGATTAGTCTTATCTGAAGGGGGAGAGCCAAGATTGTTCCTAGAGGAGTAAATTTTAAGCAAAGAAAAGACAAAGCACAAGAGTGCACTGTGGAATTGGATAGTGTGGGGTACGTCTAACTTGCCGGGCTTGACTCATACACTTGGGCCTCTGGAGCAGATGCAGAGCCGTGGGAGACATCACAGCAGCAGTGATGTCAGGGCCCTCTGTCAGCAAGCACTGCCATGTGTGCACATTTCTGTCTTCTGGCTCTTTCTAACAAGTCTCCCAGCAACCTCAGTAGGAACAGTGAGCAAAACGAGGCACAGAGAATGTGACCACATAACTCAAGGCCACACAGCAAATGGTGAAACCCATTTTCAAACCCAGATAGCCTGGCTCCAGTGCCCCTGCTTAGCACCTTGACCCATCTGCCCTAATCCTCTCACTTGCACCAGGGGTATATCTAACTGAATCATGGCCCCAAATCACTTCCTTTGGGGCCAGGCTCCTTATGAATTTTCATTTTTCCCTCTTTAAGCTCTTCATCCTCTATCCTCATGGATAAAATGAGCCATGTTCTGGTTCCAGGCCTGTGAAAATGGTCCTTTCTTCTCCACTATAGTTGTCAGGCTTTCCAAGACTCTGATACAAGGGTGAGAGAAAGGGACACACAGGAGTACCTGGGAGAGACCTGCTCAGGGTAGAGGATCGAGACTTTCGTAGTAGGTGTTGGCTTCATGGTGCCAAGTTTATGACCCAGGGTGTGTAAGGTACAGAATGAGCTGATGTTCTAGCAAAGTCTAGTGCTGAGCAGGACTATGGACCACACATCTGAGATACTTTCTATAGCCCAGATTTCAGGATGACATAGATTGGCAATAAAAACACTGACTATTGCACATCTGCTAGAAGCCCAGGTGGGGAGGGGCCAGAAGGCCGTCCACAAGCCCTGATCCGCTGCGACCCCTTATACTTAGAAGATTGAGATGAGAGTTGAATGAGATGAGCTCTTCTTCTGTAAGTAAATTGGTAACAGTCACACATGAATTCATACTTACCATGCAACACACAGACTGTTTGGGGTCAAGTTCCTCAATCCATTTTTGTCTTTGTGCATTCCCTATCTCGCTGGATTATTTTGAACCTGATGCTGAATGACTCTTTAATATAAGCACATTTATGAATGGCTGGTTTGGAAGTAATGTTAAAGGAAAAAAATCTCTAAAGGAAAGGGTGACTAGTACATCGAAGGGAGAAAGGACAGTGACTTCAAGAAGGAGAGCGTCTAGAGAGTCAAGGTCATTAGGTTTTCTCTTTCTTTCATCCCAAGAATTTTGTCCTCCATCTTCTTCACCATTCATCAGATTCTCTGTCAACAATGATAAAAATGTTCACAAAGAATTTAGGCTGAGGTACTGCCAAGTTAGGGGCGCCTGTAGGAAGATAAATGTTCTTTTCCCCATGACGGTGGGAAAGCTCTAGTTTTATGTGGCGTTGAATGGGAAGTATGCAGATTTGACCAGTACTGAGAGACTGGTTGAGTACTGAGAGACCCCCCCCCCTGTGTCTTGTGCCCATCCTGCTGCCCCTGAAAGTGTAACCGACCCAAATCACAGGAACTGAGAAAGGGAAAGACTGATTTCCCCAAGAATACTGAAGTGCTATTATCAGGACAATGGACAGCAGATGATGGGAAAGCAGTAACACATGCTAATCCCAGCCCTGGTTACTGAAGTTTGGGCATGGGGTCTGGCTTTGGTCTAGGAATTAAACCACAGTCTTTGACAGGGAAGGATACACAGCTGCATGGAGACTCAGACTAAAACAAAGCAGTGTGACTCAGTCTTGTAGGTGCCGTGGGCACTGCACAAAGAAGGAGGGGTTTGGTGACTGGGTGGGGGTGAGGCAGTCCTCTGTAATGATGTCTTGATTGATGGGTAGAAATCTGGGTCCTGGAGGGAACTTTGCACTGTGCGGCTTCTGCAGCAAGGGGCACCAGTGTGGCAATATTGAGAATTACAGCTCCGAGAAGCACCTAAGAATAGGGGGGAAATGAATTTTCCTTTTACAAACTCCCAAAATAATAGAATAAATCACTGCATTAGTCAATGATGAAGAGCCCTTCTCTCGTAAGGAGGGTTCCACGAGTTATTACTGGCCAACAATAGCTTGTTAAAATGCTTGGCACAGGAATACCAAACTGTACAAACCTTGAGAGAATCTGGTCACATAAAAGGGGACCCTTTTCCAAGTGTCAGCTGTTAGTTCTGCTCTGAATATCACCGTTATTAACTGTAGAGTTTTAGTGAAATCTCCAACCTGCCAGAGTCTCAATCCTCATCAACTTCCCAGGAAAATGACCGTGACAGGTACTAATTGGTGATTATAGGACAGACTATCTCTGGACCGGCAAGAGAGCTCCTACGCCAGCTGTTAGCTGTGGGGAAGATGCACTTAGGGTGAATGCACTTTACCACTGTGGAGAATGGGTTGCATCTCTTTTTGTTTCTGACTTCACTCCCTTTCACTGCCCCCAACTGCCCCCCTTTCCTCTCTGTTCAAGCTGACCTTGAATCCACCTCTGAAGCTTCATCCTTACCTTTGACTTCAGACTTTAGGAAAACTCAAATCTTAGTTTAGTTTCCTACCCTATCAGCACAAGTTCTGTGAATTGGTCGGGGCATGCAATGTCTTTCATAATTTAATTTTCCTCAACCCTAAACTGAGTATTGACCTCAGAGAGTGGTTTTCATGACATCACAAATACAAATTGCCAACACGGTGCTAAAAACACAGACGTACTCAGTTGATTCCAGTTCCCATTTACCCTTTTCTTGTACCAATGGCCTTACCATCACTCCTGACTAGATTGTGAATTATAAGATGCAACACAAAGACAAGGCATTATTATTAGTGTTTTGTATGTTATCATTCTCTTTGTTATTACTTAATGTAGCACCTGGTTTATACAGGCACCAATTAAATAATTACTGGGTATAGATGTCTGCTCAGTAATGCCGGTCTGTATCTGCCTTCAAAGCCCTGTGGATGTCTCTCCTCAGAGAGACCTGCATGTATCACTATGGCTCACAGATGTCTATCCCTGCCTTGGAGCTTCCTGAAAGGTGTATGTGGCCATTGTCTGCTCTTGTTAGCATCACCACATATGCTCTTTTCCTAGAAAACTTTTCTCAGGAACTTCCTCAATGTTTTGTCCCTTTCTTTAATGCAATTGACCAACCATCTTCCCACCATCTTTCCTAATGCAGTTGACTGACTGACTGGCATTCCCACCAATTGTCTGGGTTTGAATGTCCATTCACATGTCGATGATGGGGTAAGGGCACTGGTTTACAAGGGGAATTACTGGAAACTGTCAAAGCCCAATAGAAAAGGAAAATTCAGGTAATCTCAGGGAAGGGTAGGATGTTAGAGAAAAGGTTCTGCTCATCATCTGCTTTGAAAGAGCAGAGTCTAAGAGCATGGGAATTATGTTATTTGAAGACCTAGATATTCTTTGTGCAAGCATGAAATTATTCATTCAAATGAAGAGGCTATATTTGACATTCAGAAAAGACACCTTTTTGGACTTTGTGTGTGTGTGTATTAAAGAAGGTACTTCTTTTCATGTCAGGGATGGGTAAAAGAAATTAATGTCACAACCATAAACTTTATCACAATCTGATTTACTTATCTCTGTTTGGATGTGTCTGTTCTGTTTCCAAGGTATTCTCATTTGGTTTTCAAAACAAAAGATGTGGCTATTATTACATCTTTTATAGATGAGAAAATAATTGTAACTGTAGTTTTTCACAGAGAGTTTAGCAGCCCATGGCATGCTCAGAAATCCTTCCTTTTCAGTTAAAAATAGTTCACGTCACAAAGTTTCCTGCCTATTTGAAGTTAAGGGTAGCAATCTTCTGGCATTTTGAATAGTCTTAGTTTCTTTCTGTCCAACTTAGAAGTCCTCTTGCTGTTACAACTCAAAATTCTGTGAATTTCCTACTTATCAGATTATATTCCAATCCATTTGGTGAACATCACATCCATACTTATTCAAGGCATGTGTTCCTTTTATGGTTTTATAAATGGCTATCTCAGGACTAGGGTTATACAAGGACATACCCTGGAGTCTTTTGGTTTTGCAGAGAAGATCTGCAAGGCATCATCATAGATCTTCCAGCAGTCTTAACATAGGAAACTACAACCACACTTTATTTTGATCTTTGTTCCAAGGCCTTGGTTCACTTTGAGTATATTTTTAACACATGTAGTATAAATATGAAAACAATCTTAATTTCTAAGGCAACAAAGGTGGGTTCTTCTATATAACCTCCAATTTCTGTGTGTGACCTAAACCATTAGTTCTTTAACTTATTTCTTTTGCAACATTTTATTAGGCATGGTGGCACCCAAGTGACATTATGAAATTCTGTCTGGAGATCTCCTGAGTCAGATCAAAAACTTGTAAGATGCCCTCAATTTTTTCCAGGCATCAATTCCAAAAACTACTCTATTATTCCAAAGCCGTCATTCTTCCAGCTGCTAAAGCTGTCTCCTCATCAGCTTATGAGCCTCCACCATGGCTCACAGATGTCTATCCCTGCCTTGGAGCTTCCTGCAAGGCGTATGTGGCCATTGTCTGCTCTTGTTGGCATCACCCTTGCTGGTGGTTTCCCCATGGCTTTTCATACCTCCATGCACTGCCCAGTTGCAAAGCCAATGCCTTATATTTGAGTGCTTGTCTCTAATAGTAGCACCCTGCTTTTAAGAGAGTGCTTCTGTGTCACTTTCTTTTTCCAGCATCACAAAAGACTCCCAAAGCAGTGACATTAACTATAATCATTAATCTAACATACACTTTCTACTACTGTGTCCTCTCATGTCAACGGGTGTGTTGGTCAGTCCACCATCCTAGCATCTAGGTGGCCTCAGAGGTCTGGCAGTTGACTGAAACAATGAAAGTGACAGAGCCACTTATCCGTCATCATCTAACAACCTTGTCAGGCTTCTTCACTTGGTGGTGACTGATGCATTTCTAAAATAGCAAGGGGATAAGCCTCTTTAGGAAATTGTTTTTCATGCCTCCCCTTTTATCATGATGAATGATGATCCATTAGCTAAAGCAAGTCATATGGCCAAATAAAATTCAAATTATGGAGAGATAGAGTCAGTCACTTGGTCAACTGGGATGAAATGTGGCCAATTTTTTTAATCTACAACAAAATTTAATTGATCTGAGTCAATGCTTTAGCACTTAATCACTATTCTACATACCTCAAAATAAATCACACTCACAAAAAATTCACCTAGTCAGTGAATCTTCTTGAAAAACAGAATATTTTAAATTATAAATAGTAATATGTATGGTCAACTAAAAGTAATAAGTGTTAGCTCATTATAATTGTCTAAGAATAAAAACAATGAGACACATTGGGCATGTTGAAAAGAGTCCACTCATTGCTATAAGATTACTCTTCAATACTCTTATAAGTCAGATGTCAAAAAGAAAAGATTAGGACAGAGAGTTAAGTGTATCAGTTTTATAGGTAAAAATACAAAGTCATCAAGATAGTTCATCGTTGGCACATAGAGATAGGTTTACATTCCTTTAAAGTAGTAGGAAGGCTCATAAATTAAAGAAAAATATAGAAAGGTATATTGCTTCATGCTATTCCAATTTATTGAGAATAGAAGTTATACCTTACTCTCACCTGGGAACTGCATAGCTCCTTACTTTCATTAGCTCACTGAACCTTCAAAGTACCTGAGTAGTGGGGCCTCCCTGGTGACTCAATGGGTTGAGCAGCATGCTGTGGGGTTTCTACAGTCACTGCAGCATGAGTTTGATCCCTGGCCAGGGAGGGGACCCACATGGTGCAGCAGACCTCTCCTGCCTTGCTCACTGCTTCCCCTCAGCAGTGTATTTCTGTCAGTCTGCCTGTTCTGCTGCCCATCCTATCTTTGGTGAATCCTCTCACCACCCCCCCACATTTCTGGCCTGTACCCCAGCTATTGTATGCATAAATAAATAAAATCTTTAAAAAAAAAACAAAAACAAAGTGCCTGGGTAGCTGTAATAGACACTATTTTCTCCATTCCAGAAATTGCTGAAACTCATCCAAGTGCCCCAAAAATCAGTTTCAGGGCAGTGAGAAGAGAGAGATGAGAAGATGTTGAAGAGAAGGTGGCCAAGAAGAAGTATGTATTCTTCAGAGAATGGGATATGACAACATCCAAAAACTACTTTTTGAAAGTCTAAACTCTGAGTATAATGAGTCCTTGGGTATCAGGGAGTAACTGATAAATTTTCTTTTCTTTTTTTTTTTCCAGAAGTTTCCTTGGGAGTAAGAGGGAGAAGAGAGATGAGAACAGAAGAGAGGATGCTCACAGGAATAAAGCCACATACCCACATGAACAGCTGGAGACTCACAGGCAGATTTCTAACTGTAGAAAATGGTCTCCTAGTCCAGAACTCTGGATTTTTTTTAAAAAAGTTAATGGTAATGTTCAATGACTAACTTTCCAGATATGTTAGGACAACTTAGGGGATAAGTATCGTTCATGCAAATTAGGTAGTTATTTCAGCAAATTTTTTTATGAGAGGTCATTTATACATAAGCAGAAACAGCCACTTAAGATTAAGATGAGAACAAGCCTTTTGCACAGACTTTAATTGCAACAAGTTTTTTATGTATATGGTTTTATTTATTTACTTATTATTTTAAGATTCAATAAATATTTACTAAATGTCTATTATAGGAAAAGAAATGTGTTAAGTATTGAGGTTATATAAATGAATAGGCTCTCCCCCAAATAGCTCATGGCCTTAAGCAGTGCTGTCATACGTGACTAGTGGCCACATAATGGGACAACATAGGTCTTGGGGATACACAAACCATTACCATGCACTTGAAAATTTTCAGTGACAGATATTTTTCAAGGTACTGTAAGAGAAACACTGAGGAGCAACCTCTGAGTCAGTGGGTGGCCCCAAAGCCAACTTAGTGATAGAAGGTGGAGCTTTCCCTACTCCATCCACTGAGCAGGGGCTGGTGGGTAAAAAGGAGTTGGGGCTCTTGACAGGGAAGATCTGCTGGGGTTTATGTTAATTGAACTGCTGGAGTTTTAGTAGTTAAACCAGTGGTGAGGAGGAGCGTATGTGGAGAAGCCACCAGTGTACCTCTGTGGCTTCAACTTGAACATTGGTCTCTGCTCAGGGTGTGCTTTCTGGGGTAGGAGAGCTGGCATTTGGGCATGTGCAAACCTGTAAATACTCTTTCAGCTCTCCCCCTTTGCACTATTTTTTAAATAAGTGAATCCTGTTATTGATTTTCCTCAATATGTGTCTGCTTTTCTTAAGCACAAGGGTAAGGACACATCAATGGGGTTCACTGGTACCCAAGTTTGTCCTGTTTCAGTACAGTGAGGCCATGAGTCTTAAACTCTTACATTACCCAGAATATTTTAACCACAGATTCCTAGAATGCCCCACTTATGTCTTTGCTGAAATAAAGAACTATTTCTTCTTCTAATAAATATGAGAAATGCTTCATGCTACATCCCCACTTTGCACATTAATATTTTAAAAGCTCTGAGAAGTCCTGCAGAAAATAAATGATGTTTGGTATGCTTAACCTGGAGTTTCCTCACAGAAGTTGACAATGAAATCCCTCTATATGTACTTTTATAATAATTATAAATAACTATGAGAAACACTTTAAGAAAAGTCTACTAAATGTGAACTCTATTTAGTATAATTATCTTGTATAACTGAGGGCTCCATTTCATTCTGGTCCAATACTTTTTTTCCCTAAAATATTTAATTGGATTTTCCTACCATGGATAAGTCTAGTGGACATATTTTTCTCCTTTCAGGAGTTGATGTTTATAACAATTACTTCTGTCTAAATTATCCTTCCTTTCTTTCTCCTCTACTTATAGAAAAATTTCCCTATTATTTTCAAGATCTAGTCCAAATATCACATTTCCTCAGGTGCTTTCCAGACTTCCCATGATGTAATGATTTTTCACGTAACTAGGACAGTTACCTACATATGGGTTTAGCTCTCTAACTCACAAAAGTTATCTTCTCTCTATACCCACAGGCTTCTTGCTGCTCTAGTAGATACTAGGGATTCTCCAAGTGTCTTCTATTTTGTCGTTCCCCATCCACAACACACATCCCTGCCAGTGAGGGGCCGGCACTCAGAGAGGTTCCTCTTTGATAGCAGGAATTGACTTGCTCCTTGACTTTCCAGTGTCACTTCCAGGCTCTATGAGGATACAAGGAGGCCCTACTGGGCAGCAGGAAGGCACCTCGGCATTCTGATGTCTGGAATTTCAAGATCACCCATCCTTTGTGACTGCCCCTGTCCTTCACCACCTCGGTGTTTGACTTCTACTCCTAATGACATTTCCGGTCTACCCCTAACTTCTGCAGTCCTGGTCTCTGCAAGTGTGGCTGGCCTTACCGTGGAATGACTAAGGCTTCAACCCTGCACCTTTCACAAAGGTTGAAGAGCTGATCCTGCAGGCTACTTGCCTGAGATTGCAATCTGTGAATGACCTCTGCTCGTCTACCCCAAGGACACAACATCTTCACCATCTTCTCTACTCCTCTTCCAGTGAATAAAAAATACTTCACATGACAACCCCTCTTTGAAATTCAAACTGTGTGCTAATATATAAAAATTTTTAAAAGTTGCTGCAGAATGTTTCAATTTGGGTACCACTGCTAACCTGATGAACCTCTCTCTCAGCTCTCCCCGAGCTTCTCCTTTGCTATATATACTCTACCTGTCTGACACAGGGGTCAGGAAACCCCAATATCCACACTTTAGCCAATCATATCTTTCCCACCTTTTCCTTAAAGCTTCATTATATGAATTGATTTTAAAATATGAGGAGACAAACATCTAATTATTTTCATATTTTACATTCCTAACTTCATCATAAAGCCAGGGTAAGAGCATTCTAAAGGGTGGGATACTAAAAGCTACATATCACTGCTTCAGGGATGCTTCAAAAAGTGATGCCTTTTGGGCCACAGTGTTATGAAAATGAGAATTATTTAATTTACAGCCTTTCCCACATAGGCCTTGCAGATTTGAGAAATTATTACCAAAAGTTATATTTACTCCCAGAAAACTAGGTAGAAAAAAGAAAGCAAATTTTAATTCAAGAACCAGAGGTCTCTGTTATTTAGTAACATCTCAAAGACCCACAAGAATGGGAATAACACAGTAGCTGACTCTCACTGCCTTCAGTCCAAGCATGCATCAGGGAAAAATCATCTTTGGATTACTGGTGGATGGCTGGTGTGGCTTCTGCCACCTTCTTAACTAACTGTATAGTAGATATGAGCTTTTCTACCTTCTGCATAAAGTTCTTAAACTAACTGTATAGTAGATATGAGTTTTTTACCTTCTGCATAAAGTTCCAGTAAGAATTAAGTATGGACACGTATAAAAGGAGATTGTAGAGGGAGATTCCAACAATCATCTCTTATTCCCATTCTTCCATGCTGGTTCTAACCTAGGAATTACTGCTCATCCCACTGAAACAGACCAATCTCAGGGCACTGAGGTTGATTCACTTGGTGAGTCTTCATTTAAGTACTTAAGAACACATTACACGATTCCAAAGCAGACACATGGTGAGAAACAATAATAATAGGATTTATTTACAAATGGAGTGAGGGAAAAAGGGGTGGAGATAGAGATGGGAGAGGAGAGAAGGGAGAGAGACAACTAGACTATTGAGCAGGGACCAAGGTCTAAGTTGAAGGCAGGCACAAGTACTAACTGATGACTTCTCCACCAATACCCCTTCCCACCAGTGGTTCAACTAACAAAACATCAGTTGCTTTAATTACCAGCTCTGCCTCTCTTTCCCCTGAGCCCCAGCTCAGGGGATAGAGTCTGAAAACCTCTACAATCTACGATTCAATTGATATAACAGGGAGACTCTGAAAATCTCCACCTTTCACCCTTGAGTTGGCTTTGAGCACCACCCATTGGCTTGGAGTTTGTGCCTCAGTATTTCTCTTTTACCATGATCTCTCAGTGCTCCCAGAGCCTCTATACTGCTCTCTACTCCTGTAATGATACTAGGGAACAGGACACCACCAATACCCATACTGCAGTTAACCATGGCTTCCCCACCTCTTTCCTGAACTTTTTTTAAAGACTGATTTATTATGGATACAAGAGCTGGTATGCAGGCCAGAGGTGTGAGGGGTGAGAGTATTTACCAGAGACAGAGTGGGGAGCAGAACAGGCAGATCTACTGAAGTACACTGTTGAGGGGAGCAGCGAGTGAAACAGGAGAGGTCTGCTGCACCATGTGGGTCATCTCCCTGGCCAGAGATCGAACTCATGCTGCAGTGACAAAAGATAGCTTCATAGTTCTGAGACTCAACCCCTTGCACCACCAGGGAGGCCCATTTCCTGAAATTCCATTACCTGTGTTGATTCATTTCTTTTGCTTAAGGTCCTTGTCTATTGAACACATGCATCAAGATCAAATACTCTATTTTGTAACTGGAAGATAACTAGATATAATTGTATCTTTCTACTTGTTAGGCAGGTGGGGAAAGGGAAACATAGAAAGGAGATGTAATTTGTTAAAAGATACAAAGATAGAGAACCCAAACCCCTGACTTGCTCTGTGTTGTTCTCAGACCATGGACATTATATTCAGAAAGCTCAAGATTCTAAACCTAGCCATTCCAATCATTGTCTGTTACTCACCTAGCTGTTTAGTATTCTTGAACCTGTCTTCTCATATACAAAACTGATACAAACATCATGACTTGAATAAAATCATGATCACTTTCTTTGGATATTCAGATGATTCAGGGTTCCCATCCAGTCTATAATGAGAAGGTTTTTCTCTGTCTTCTTGGACCCTCTTGCTGCATTAACTTCAGGAAGTCCAGGTGAGCATGCTCAGTCCAAGAAGTTACTTCTGCTTATGATCACCTCCAAGGTAGGGCAAAGAGCTAGCAGGCCATGGAAAGATCTTTTGTCTATTGTAATAATACACAGTGTCACTGCTGTAACCCAGGTGCTCACGCCATCTTGTTTGCCCTGTTGGATCACTGTTGAGGCCTGATGGCTGGGAATCCAGTTGCCCACACTATGCCCTACATATGAGGTTGGGGGCAAGGGAGTCTACAGCTGCTATTGAAACTCGGATCGGAAGGAGGGATGTGTTTTCTATAGTAAGGTTTCAGCTGTGGTCTTTCAGCAGATAATTTGCCCCCTCCCACCCAGGTTGCAGTTCTTCAGTGTGACCCAATCTTCTAATTTTTATTTTCTTCTACAATCATTTTCCTAAGGCATGGCCATAGTCTCAGAATGACCAGGTTTACAGGGTTTCTTGTCTCAGAGCTATCTAGAGCCCTGAACCAATGCTATCTTCTCACTTCCTAGCTGAAAATATTAAAGACAAGCCATATGTCCTGTTCCAAGATGAGCAGCTACTTTCCAGGTGAGCATCTCATTATTTCAGACTGGTGATCTATCTTCCTTCTAGAGGTGCTGTGAGGGCTAAAGTATGCCAGATTCCTGAAGAATCTAGGTGTTCTCTCCCTTGCACTGCCCAGGGTGAAGGAAGACTTAGACAAAGAGAATTTGTTCAGAAGAAACATATGGAGAATAAATTTTTTTAAAAAATCAAGTTCATTACCTATAAGAGAACAGCAGTGAGAGGTCTCAGCTGATGAGATACAGGAGAAAGCATCACTTTTTCTGAGCAAAATGTTTATGATAGTGTGACTTTTTCCTTTCAGTGCTTTACATACTCAAAAAACAGAAACAGTCAATCAGAATGGAAAAAAAGGTTAAACCTGAGAATGAAAGAAAATGGAAACAGGTGAATTTAGTTATATTTCAAATGAACACCTAAACAAGTAGAAGGGGAACAGAAAGAAAGCAAGAAATGAAAAAACCCTAGTAACTAATGGTCACTCTCTTGCTTTAATATGGGACAGGGTGGGGTATATATATGTATCTGGGGATAAAGTACCCATATAGTCTGAGGTTTTGACTAGGTTTTTTTTTAATCTTAATTTTATAGTCATAATTCTGGAGCTATTTGTATGCGATATAGGATTGAGAAAGTAAATGTGTTTAGACTATTGACAGCCAACATTTTCGCTATAGAAGGGACATTTAAATAAAGGTGCAGAAGCCAAACTGAAGAGCAGGTTGTGGGACAATTTGAAAATCAAATAATGCAGCACAATAATAAGTCATAAACCTTTTTTATGAAGATTTATGATTCAATATTAACAGTAGATAGGAAATAGCTGATAGATAACTAGATAAATAAATAAATGACAATAAATAATAGATTGATAGATAGGCATACAAATGGCAAAAACTAATTTCAGCTGGAGCTGAAGACCATCTGTTAAATGTGAAATCAGTCCTCAGTTTGAAAAAAAAAAGTGTTTTGTAGTCATAATGGTAAAGATTTCAGCAGACAAAAATCATTAATGAATGCCAAATATAGGGAAATTTGAAGAGAAGCAGGATATTTGGATGGTCTTAAAAGCTACCCTACGACTATTAGTAGTAAAGGGATGATGATAATAATTATAGAGAAATTAGGAAACTCCTTGATTAGGTGGTCAAAATTAATATCACCAATGATGGACAAATCAAGATGCAGAGTGATACCCTGAGAGGAACACAAGACAAACATTAATCTGTTTTTCAAGAACATCAGACAAATACAGAATGAGGGACAATGTATTTAATCAAGAAGGATAGACTATATTCTACAAATATGACAATGTTATAGAAGTCAAAGAGAACTTAAGAAAATATTCTAGATCGAAGGATAACAAAGAAACAAAGAAATGTGACAAATAACTGGAATACCTGGTGCTGCACTGGAAAATAACCTACAAGGGAACAATGCTATAAAGGATATTACTGGTATCTTAAATTGATAATTTAAGATCACATCAGTAAGTTAAATAAAGATACAGTAGCAATATTAAATTTACTGAAGTGGATAATTGTACTATGGTTGCATAAAAGCATATCCATAATTTTAGGAAATACACATTGGAGTATTTAGGGGAAAAGTGTTGCTGTATTTAACTTACCCTCAAACTAGGGAGATGATAGATAGATAAGCAGATGGATTAAACAGGAGATAAAGCAAACGGGGTAATATTAACAATAGATCAGTTTGGGCAAATGGTATCACTTCGCACAGTTGCTATTTCTGCTTAAGTTTTTCTTTAAATTTGAAATTCAATTCAAAGTAAAAATAATATTTTTGATTTGGTTTGTGTGGAGGAAGAAAATGCAGATGCTAGCTATTGAAAAGCTTATGATGAAGTGGGATAGCGCCTAAACCCACCCCCCACCCCCCACCCCCGCCCAGGGGAAGGGAAACTGATCAGATTTATCTGTCACCTTTGCTCCATGTCACATTTCCACTTTCTACATAAATCTCCTGCCAAGCAAGGAACACAATCTTTCCAGTTCTGGTTTCTGAGTCACACTATAAATGTCAGAAATAATCCCATGCTTAATAAATTAAATCTGTTTCAGCACTTAATTATCTCCTTTTGTTCTCACAAATCACTTGTGTGTAGAAACACTTCTAGGGGAAGAGCAACCATAAGGCAAATGGCCGTTTACTCCTGCCTTACGCGTAGTGTCAGACTCATGCATCAGGGACAGCGGGAAGTGAGGCATCAAATGGGGTCTTCTTTTGGCCATCAAGGTCACTTTTCTTAATAGAATGTTCTCCATCCCCACATAATTAGCCTAACTTGCTTTACAAGAATCAAGAATCTCCTCTAGAAAGACAAACTACAGAATATATCACTTTGAATTTTTTAAAATTTCTTTTACATTCTTAGTTCAAGTGTCTCAAGTCACAGTTCCACTCAGATTATAGAAGGTCTTTTTGAAAAGATTTAAAATTATTTTGGATAGATTTAGAAGCAAAAGAAGACATGTCCTTCCATCGCTGTCTCCCTCTCTCATGTATACCCGCATATGTTACACACATGTGTGTATCTGGCATGTGTGTAGTTCCTTGACACTTTCACAGAAGCTGTCACTCTGATCCTCAGCATCAGCATTTGCTCCTGGCTGTAAAGAGGGGTTTGTAAACTGTCTTGGAGGAGAATCTCATATAAATTAGTTTGAAAAGGGTCTCCCATGTGAGCAAACACAAGAATGGTATAATGCCTTCTTGGCAATGTCATGCCCACACACCTCCATCGACAGATTTCAGGAGAAGATAAGAAGGATTGAGCTAATATTTCCTTATTTTATGCTTAATAATTCAAGGCAGAATTTATTCTCCCTCCACATGGTATAATTTCAGTGGTGATTGCAAACACCTGCTGTCATCTCCAACCTCCTTTACGCTTCTGCAGAGTTATCCTTAGAACTCTTCACCCAATAAAAAGTTAAACTTCTTTCAATTTTCAATTTGAATGCAGCAGAGTGTTGGTTCCAATTGATTCAACATGTACTTAGAATAAACCTCTCTGCTTCTTTTCTTTAAACCAGCCACATACATTTTAGTTTAACTGTGAGATGGGGGAGGACTAAGGTTTTATTCTTGCAAATCAGTTTTCCAAATGCAAAACAGTCAAATTCCTCAGCTTAAGGATGACCTTTGGCTTTACTAATAAATCTTACTTTTATCAAAGGACTTGCTTCTGCGATTAAGTCCTAATGTAAATCCAAGCAGCTTTATCTTAATATGATAATACATTTGGAAGTGATTGAAGTTGGTCTGCCTGCCTGACTCTGCATGAAAGGCTTATGTGTCCCATGCATTCAGTCTTTATGAGGTCCAGGTCTGTGATGTCTAGTACATGGGCTGGTCAGCGAGGGCACAGGGAAATATATATAATCCCTTCTTGGACAACAACTATTTTGGTGGTAGAGACATTCATGTTAATAGTAAATGGTGTGAACTTTTATAAGTGCCAAGTACACTTCAGACATAAACCAAGCTGAATGGGAAATGACAAGAAAGAACATGCACAAGGAATTTGAGCAGATTTTCTGAAGGGTCTGAATAAAAAGTGTCTAGGTGAAGTGAATGAGGAAGATTCCCCAACACATGGAACAATGTGTGAAAAATCACAGGAGTGAGCAGAGCATGGTGACTTACAGCAGTTGGAAAATTGTGCTGTGGAGTGGCAGCAGGGGAGCTGGGGATGTGTAGGGCAGTGTAAATGGTCTCTCATTCTAGTGAAGGAGAATTATGTCTACATCTATCATGCCGTACAATAGCAAACTTTTTTGTGTTTCTGTATTTTGATGCTCTGACATTTTGGGACCTTGATGACCTGGGAAAAACTGCCTCTCCCAGGGATAGATAATTCCCATAGAGAATAAACTACTTGCCTGTAAGCATGTCTTTGACTTGCAACTAAACAATCTCAAGTCCCACTTGCGTCCTTTTATCAGACTCCTGCAACCCAGGGAACACTACGTTCCCCCTGGAAATCATTCCAGGACTAGCAATTGAACAATGAGGGGTCATCCCTCTAAGCCAGAACCTTCTGAAATTATTGAATCACCCAAGTCTAAGCCCACCCTTTGCTGACCTGCCTCACATGTTGCTTCCTATGAAAGCCAAAATAACGAGTCCTACTCTATTTTCCTCTTGTCCTTTTTGCCTCCTGACCAGCCCTGGGGCTTCCCTGGGAAGCCCTGCATGCCCCCTTCTCTTTGGAAATTACCTTTTGAATGCTCATGTACTGATCCATTGGCCTCACTCTACCTGAATAAAAACAAAATTATGGGTGATTTTAAAACAATGTTCTGCAGACAGAGTAATGCAAGAGAAGCATGAAAGTGCCTAGAACTTAAAATTGTTTTTACTGAAGGATAACTCTAATAACACTTCTAAGAATCAGCTGGCATGAAGGAAGATGAAGATAACCAGTAGGAGGTAGTTACAATCGCAAAGAGAGCAACAATGAGAGTTGAAGTGAATGGCAGGACACCTGGAAAACTTCTAAATAGATTCAATGTCACTGACATATATTCTATAGCTTGCACTTTATTTGTAGTTATTCTGTCTTCTTACTTTTCTTGATGATACAGGACAAACTCCTAAGATTCCTAACTCCTTTGACTTGCTCTCTTTAACTGAATATGGGCTAGGATGTTAACACTCAAGGCTATTGGAAGAGCATCTGAGTACATTACATAAATGAAGACCCAAAGAACTCTCTAATAAGCAAAATCCATGTGCTAAAGTGTATAGAAACATTGGAATCCTCTGTAGAACTAGAGATTCATGTGTGAGCTAAATTCTAGTTCTTAGAGTTCTGAATATTTCATACAGAGAAATATCTGGATAAGTTAAAGGCTGGGAGATTTAGAAGTGTTAGAAATATTATAGGATAGATATTATTTTTTATTATTTCTGGCCACAGAACATGAACAGCCCTGCCAGATTTATGCTCTATCTTTGCTGCTGACTTCTCATTTCTTGGGAATCACACAAATTGATCCACCAGCAGTGGTATACAATGTAATTAAAAACCTAACAGCAGAAGTTCAAGCATAATGATAGAAATGAGCCATGGGAAAAAATAACAGGTTATCCACTGGGTCCAAAGGTGTTCTTTAGTGGTTTCCAATAGATAATAGGAGGTGGAAAGGAGATGGGAAAGTTGCAAAGAGGAATGTGTTTGTGAGGGAGTTCACCTTCGTAAACCCAGTATTTCAACTTATATATTTCTTTTTTTTTTCTTTCATCATTTTTTTATTAAAATATTTTAAAATTTACATATACTTGCCATTAATTGTAATCCCCATGTATTCCCCATCACCATATCACCAGTGCACCATCACCT
>JAGFMF010011774.1:2193313-2214107 GCA_019455555.1 Galemys pyrenaicus | reverse complement strand
AGGGACTGGTTCCTTATGGCTCCCCTTAATATCAGTCTCTGCTAGGGGGAGAAAGTAGCCATGTAGCAGCCGGCACACTATCTGCCTCTTTCCTAAACTCCGTATGCCCGTCTGACCTCCTCCGGATGTCCCTGGATTCTGAATCTAGGCATTGGAGAGGGTTTTCTGCATGTGGAGCGAGGCTTCTTATTTCTGACTGACTTTTACAGCTCAGATCTCAGCTTGCAGTGGTGGCTCCGCCTCCCGCGGTTCCCCCAGCATGAGGAATTCCAATATGGTGCTCCCCTGGGGCCGAGCACGCCAGGTTTCTGAGTTGGGCCACACTGGCGCTCTAGTCCAATTCTGCTCCATCTGTCTGTGCCAGTCCCAGGCAAGCAGCCCCAGCCATAGCACCCTCAGACCGATCCTCAAAGCTCAGATCGCAGCCCTCCGGGGCCGCTCCACGAACCGCGGACCCTCCGGCGCGAAAAATCCCAAGATGGTGCTCTCCCTGAGCCGGGCACACCAGAATCCCGGGCCGGGCTGCACCGTCTTAGCCAAACCTCGCTTCGACTGTCCACGCCTGCCCCCAGGCAAGCAGCTCCTGGCCTTGGCGTTTTCCGACTGGCCTTCAAAGCTCAGATCTCAGCCTGCTATAATGGCCCCGCCACCCATGGTTCCCCAGGCGTGAGAAATTCTCAACTTATATATTTCTACCTTACTTCCTGTACTTTCTTAACTTGTAAAGAAGTTATGAGACAAGTGTTGTGATCGTAGATTAATTTAAGAGTGCTAAGGGACTTGAGGTTCCATTTGCAATGGGATTTCATCAGGAGTGCTGCCCTAAGGGTCCTTCTGGCAGAAGAGTCCAGCCATGGGTGGGTGGGCATCTTGATGTTAGAAAAGGCCCATGAAGGGATCCATTTCCAGAATAAAAGGGAAATTAGATATGCATGATATATGTAAGTGAATAACAGTGGTATGTATCATTGATAAAGGTGATTATATTGTAAGGGATGAGTTGAGAAGTGGATGTCTGAGCAAACTACTGAAGGATTAGGATAAAATGTGAGGCATACAGTGTTCTGTATCAGTGAGGATACATTTCTCACCTTTGGAAAAGCTGTACTGAATCTTCTACATATATAATCTCTGATTCTGAAAACAACCATTATCTTCTTTCTAAAAAAAGAGAATACTGAAACATGAATGAAAATTAAATTGCTCAATGTCAAGTGAAAGAATGAAGGAATTAGACGTATTTGCTCCTGCTGGAGACCAGCTCTGGCTGAGGCCAGGGTCCCCACAGGAAGAGACAGCGTTGGTGAATTGAAGGGGATTGAGGAGTCACTAACCACTTGATCAGAGTGTAGCAAATGTCATCTTGAGTGTCTCAGCAGGTCTTTATTTATACATTGCAAGCAAGCAATGGGATTACATCATCATGTGCATAGAGCAGAAAGATAACAATCATTACATTTTTTTCTTAAGAACAGCTTGGGGTGTTTATGACCTCCAGTCAAGATTTGAGGCATCATACTGTTTCAAGGTAAGGCCTACATCCTAGACAACATATTTTTATCATCATACTAATTTTTCAATGTTAACATCGTTTATATAAGCATAGCATGTGTTTATTAGCACCCTAGTTTTTTTTAATATTAAGGCAGCCATGGCAACTTTTTGCAGTCACAACTAACTGTTTTGTTATTACTCAGAGTATAAGAGAGACTGCTAGCTGAAAGGTCTAGAGTCAAACTAATGTCACTATTTTTTGTTATTGGGAGACTTTTTATATATGATTATGGTTTAAGTAAAACAGAGGCAGAGAAGAGTGGAGGTGGGTTGGTAGGGTGTACGTGACTCATTTATCACCTGGGGAATACAGAGACTCGGAAGTTACAGTGGGCCAAGTTACAGAGGTCTTTCTTTGATTCCCAAGGCCAGTTTCCCATAGTGAATGTTTAGGTCTTGGAAATTATCTAATAACTAACTTTTGAGTTTGTGAAACAACCACATTCCAATTGCATTTTATGCTGCCTGATTTTGCAGTACTGGCTTTTAGAATTTGTGTTACAATATTTGCCAATCAGTAGTTCATCATCAAAATGCATAGCATCCAATTATTTTGTTTAGCTAAACAGCCAATTTTATAACCACCCCCATGAATGTTTTTTCAGAAAGCACATATCATGAAATCACAGAATTACAATTTAGCCAAGAGAAAAGGGGCTGGCAGGGCCCAAACTTTGGAGCATCCCGATCTTTCAGGAGTGTCCCTATTTCCCGGACTTTTGTCAGGCGGCATGAGCAGCTGGCCTGCACCATGCTCCATAACTTTGTCCTTGATTTCCATGAGCTTCAGATGATGATACTGTTTTTTACTGCAGATTTGGATGTGGCTTTTGAAGATAATAATTCATTGTCTTAGAATAAAGGAGAGAAATAGCCCCAATATTCTCCTGGAAGAATTTACATACCGAAATCAGACTTTCCATCTTAATAAATGATGGAACAGGGAGAAAGCATAGAACTTAACATGTAATGGAGTTACAGGGTGAGATGACATTTGAATAGAGTTGGAGGACTGGGCACAAAGCAGGCATAAGTTAAGTTCGGTCATAAAGGAAATGAAATTTGGCTTGGAAATAGAAGGAGGTAATTCTGGAGGCAGAGGTCTCTTATAATAAAAAGCAAAATTGAATTTTAGGGGAGGGGATCTTTTTTTCTCTTTTATTTGCTAAACCTATTCTGCATACTTCCTTTCTAACCATTATGATGATCCACCCACTCCCGCACACAGAAGGAGGTGTAGGAAGAATATCTGGTTGATTATTGTTATTTTTATGGTCTTAATGGTCTGTATTTGAATATGTGTTCCTTACAGTTCTTATATTTACACTACAGTCTGTGATGGGTATAAATCGAACAATATATGCCATACCGTGAATTAAAATTATTAAAGCTACATTATCATCAAAAACTCCTTGGTGGCTAATGGCAAACAGTTGGATGGTAAATCAATAGAGACTGAAACCTAAATATGTTTCTAAATTTTCTTCACTAATTAACTATGCAGCCTCACTCAATATATACTGTGTACTCCTAAATTGTTCCTTTGCAAGATATAGTATATTTAAATATTTTAAAGTCATTTCCATTTTTAAGAATGTAAATCTCCTTGAACTCTTTTCCAAGTTCATTTCTCAAATCTTCACTTAGATTATATTGCTCATCCTGGGAAAGCCATGAAGTTTTCTTCTCTTTTCTTGGTTATCCAGTTTTGGGGTTAAAGATTAAAGTAAAATACAATAACAAAGACAAAAGAACAACTAAGAAAAGGAAAATCAAGAGAGAAAAGGCTAAAAAATCAAATAACAATGTGCAGTGATTAAAAAGCAAGTTTCAGGACTTGTACTGGGAAGCCTACTGTGCATTAAAAGGTAGCCATGTGCTAGTTCATCATTCTTTATACTCCCCTTGTCCACTTCCTCTGTTTCACGAACTGTGGAATAGTGGACTTGTGGTTATCCTTAGCAGACTTGCAGATTTCAAAGGTTCTTCTTTCTTTCTTGTAACTGCTGAAAGGTAGGAAAAGTCCTAATTTTAAGGATGCGCATGTACAGGATTGGGACTCAGGGCTGGGGGCAGCAAAAAGGCATGCAAGAATTCTTTACCTGAAACCTGATCTTCATTTCCCTCCACCTTAGCCTGTCCCCTGCCCTCAACCTTTGCAACAGGTTTTCCTGGTAGTCCCTGTGTAGTGCCAGCAAGGCACGGAACAGGTTTTCTATGGTCCAGGAAGAAGGATAAAGGAGAGTCCTGGAGCCCTCAGTGACTCTTTCAGGCTTTTAATGATCTTTCTACACCATTTGTTGCGAGGCAACCAGATAGGGCAGGCAGGGGGCCAGGAGGCTGGAAGGCCTCTATGGCTCCCCAGCGAATCTTGACTCTTTCTGAGTTCTCTGGTATTCTCTTGTGGTCTCCTTGTTGGTCTCCACTGCACTCTGCTCTTCTGTGACACCACCATGCTACACTCAGTCTGTGGCTCAGGAGTGCCCACTCACACATGCCCACATCATACCCCAGGCGACTGCCATCAGTCACTCATGTAAGACATTGTCAATCAATTGTCAATTGACGCATGTCAATTGACACATGTCAATCATCGGTGCTTATGGTGGGAGGGTAGAGAAACCTGATCACTTCCATTTACCCTACACCCTGCCTCACACAAAATTATCACTCTGGCCTCTGATATCTTCATTTCATACTCTAGCCTACCTCTGGTCATTAAGGTTCTTTGACCAGACCAACCTTCGGAATGTGAACAGTAGCAGAACTTGATTGCTCACCAAATAGCATTCATTCTCCTCTTTATTTTTGGACAGAACAAGATCATTTCCAGAGAGCTATCCTCTATCTTGAAATCCACATGCTTTTTAGTTTAGTGAAACCAAACTGATTTAAACTCAGAATGGACTAAGCAAGTGTTTTTCAAGTTGTGGTGAAAGGACCAGTTGTATTAGCATCACCTGGAGAAACTTTAGCAGAGATTTTAATCAGCCATTAGGTGAGTCTGCTGCAAGCTAAAGTCTGAGAACCACTGGTCTAAACTGAGGATGTTGCCCCCTTTATTCTCACAAGTAGTTCAATGGAGACAGTAAAGCAAAACTGGGACCTATGTACACCCCAGCTGTCACTGGCCACCTTTGTCAATGTCTAGAGAAATGTTTGATTCTTACACCTAGAATTTCTCATCTATTTCCTGAATAACACCTACAGTTATTCCCAGGTTAACTGCTGTGGTCTATCATCTTGGTCAGTGGTTCTCAAAGGGTGGTCACTGGATCAGCTGTACCTGCATCTCCTGGTTAGAAATGCACATTTTCCAACCTGCTCCAGACCCACTGAAACAGAAACTCTGGGGCAGGACTCAGCAAGTTGTATTTTTACAAATATTCTGGGTTATTTATTCAGTGGTTGAGAACCAATGTGTAGGGTAAAGGTTGATCAGGTCTTTCCACCCTCCCACTACTGATGATGGACACCTGCGGTGTTGTGAGCATTCCAGGGTGGACATGTGCAAGTGGGCGCACCTGTGTTGGACACGGGCATAAATGGGCGGCGTCATGAGGCCGCCAAAACTGTGAGGATTGACCAACAGACAGAACTGCAAGGAGCAGCAGCAGCAGAGAGATATAGAGAGAAGAAGCAGCCGAGAGGGTGAGATGCGCTGGGGGTTGGGAGGGCTGCCAGCCTCCCAGCCCCCCAGCACCCATGCCTGCCATGTACCTGGCCACCTCTACTAAATAAAGCATAAAAAGCCACCGGGGGCTCTAAGACTCTCCTTCCCTGACCCGTCTGCCCAGAACCATCCTGAACCCTGCCTCCTGTGCCACACCATCCTGCCGCTACACAGTGATTTTGATTATTTCTTTGAAGGTCGTGTAGAATCTGCTTTCAGTCTAGTAGATGATATCTGGTCTCTAGGCTGTCACATTGAGGTTCTGGGTGAAATTTAAATAGCCTGACTTAGCAGTTCATTGGCTGCAAAATAACAGACCCCCAAGCTGAGCCTTTTATCAGGAGATTTGTCCATCAATCAGAGACAGGCAAATCTAATCCAAAAGTGTCACCACAGGTGACCTACTCCCTACTTGATTCTTTAAAACCCCCTTGCCCTGACCCTCTGGTACACACCGTGGGTGTGCTCCTTGGTTGTGCAGCTGAGTCATGGGCCATATTCTTGAATCAGCACTTTCCCAATCATATTGCAGCTGATCATTTCTCTCTGGTTGACGATTATAAATAGCACACTGTTATCTGGTCTCAGTGTGGCAATTGTTGGTGTTTCTGGCCAGTAAATGTTTTCAGTGGTTGAGGTTCATGCACTGTTAACCATTAATTTTTTATAATTGTCTTTACTATATTCTCATATATTTGGTAGTTCTGGTTGTTTATAACTGTAAAGAGTTATTCGTCAATGAAGTTGTATAAGTCTGTTTTTCCCAAAAGTCAGCTGTGTCTTAGGGCATCAGGACAACCAGACAAACAGTTTAGGATGATTAGCAGCAGGCAGAATGGGGTTCTGCATGACAAACATGTTGTCTTGTGTATGTCCCTTTCTTGACTATAGTGGAAGCTCACATTACCACCATACTGCCCCAAACCTTATCCAGCCAAGCACTCATTTTCTTTATGGGAAGTTTAGTCTTTTTACCTAGAGGCAGCTGCTATCTCCTTTTGCTCAAGAATTTACAGAGTCACTTTATGGTTGGACTGGTTCTGTGCTTGCTTCATCTTTCTGATGCTGATCTTGAGTATAGTGTTCATAAGCTATTCACATTGTTCGATAGACTTGCTAAAATGCAATATTTTTCAGTAAGTAGGATGGAACCTGAGATTTTGCATCTTCCAAAGTTCCCAGGTGATGTCCTAGAACTCCACTGTCACTAGCAAGGCTTTAACTCAGTGCCATGAACATTGGCCCAGGGACACCTCTGCTATTTGAATTTATCTACTGTAAGCTTCCAGAACCTACAGTTCTGTTCCTAATGGCATTGCATACACTTTTTCCTCTGTGTATTGTTTGAACTTGAGGTTTTCCTATTCTTGTCACCTCACAGCTCCCTGCTCTCTTCAGTATCACAATATCCAATATGCTGAGAGATTAGAACTGTTTTGTTTTCCCAGTTCTCTGAACTGGTTTTTTGAACTAGTGTTAAAAGTACATATCAACTAGGGGATGTAACAGACTCAAGTGCTAGATACTATTAACTTTGTTTTTTATATAAAAATTGCATTTTCAGGTTTTTCTTCCCTTATAAGTTTGATATCCATTCTTGCCTTGCCAGTAAGGCATGCTCCAGTTTGCTTAAGAATCGTTCTCACTAGGCATTTTAATTAAGTTGCCTTTGATGTCCTGTGTTAACTTGTCTTGGTTCTCTGGCCTTTAAGACTTTGTAATATTGAATCAGTCCTCTGGACCTCTGCACATGCTCATTCTGGCATCTTGAATAGCTTGTCACTTCCCATACTATTTATTGCGAGAAAGGAAGTCAAATATAACCAAGTCACCAACATAGTAATTGGCTAGTACCAACCATATCTCACAAAATCTACATCGTGTGTCCTGATTCTATCTCTTGTTTCTCCAAGACAAAGCCTGTCGCCACAGGGCAACATCAAAGTTATGGTTCAATGAAACAAGCACAAAACAACAAGTCAGTCCTTTCTTTGCACCAGAGCTATTTTTGATATATTTTTTTTCTTGAGGCTACCTTGCTTTATGAAAGCATACGTGTGAGTCATAAAGAAAATAAAATCAAAGTTGAAAGCTGGTTGTATAAAATTAACAAGTTTCAAGGCAGAGAATAAAGACGGAATCTTCTAAAACTCATAGACTGAAATCTCAGCTGGCAGCAAATCCCCTTGAGGAAGGACTTCATCTTCATTGCCAAGCCACATTTAATTGCCTCTTTGTCATCTTTTGATTAGAACCAACAGCAACTGAAACATCGAGGAGTTCTGGATAGAACAAGCTTTAGATATTGGCTTAGCAGAACAATGTGGTTTTCCAAAGGCTAATAAGGATGAACTTGGTATCATCTATCACTAATCGGTGACTTTATTCTTGGCTCCCATTTCATGTTCTGCCACATTTAATTTACTACTCTCTTGCTCCAGATGACACTGATGATGTTGAAAGTCAGTGAGGCAGGTGCAATGTGGGATGAGGGGACTATGGTTAACAAATGCGGTTATAGCAGTCTGGTGCGTATCTGACCTTTATCTTTCAAATAACCTGTGTAAATCCAGACCGGTCAATGAACCCAGACAGATGATGGTGTTAAGGGAGACAATGAAATTAGTTGAGCAGAGTCCAATACAAGGAGAAATTGATGTGGTGGCCCAGTCTGAACCAACTGGTTCTGCAGTTTGTCTTAACTGGCTTACTTGGGTGATGTTGAGTTACTAGGATGGGATGATCAATTTTCTTACATGGAAGAATGATGAATACTTGATCTCAAAGGTTATGTTCAGAAGAATGCAGAGAGTGTTATGACTGCGAATATCAAGAAAAATGCCCTGTGTGTCTTCTCTCTAAAATGGGGTGAAGTAAAACCCACTGCGTGCCATACTGACTCAAAAAGAAAAACCTAAGATAGTGACACCTTCTTTTTCTAAGGAAACTATTTAAGGTACCTCACCAACAACATTTGCTTTTTCTCTTGTTCCTACAATTTCTACAATTTCCTACAAACACAAAATTAGGCTTTCTATTCTTGCTTGGCTTTCGATCCAGTTTTGGCATCTTCTGTGCATTGAATAAGGATTACAAGCTCCATCCCAGTATTTGATGAAAAGTTCTTTGCCTGATACAGTCTCCCTCCTTATGGTTCAGATAGATTCAGAAAAATCATGAAGAGTACCTGGGAAGAAAGTAGAAGAAACTCTATCCCCAGAATATTATTTTCTCATACCTTTTCCAGAGACTTCTATTCATAGTCTTAAAACATGATCCCAGATTATTATTCTACTCAACAGTATAACCCTCTATTAATGAATGTTGCACTTGCTGATGTGAAAAATGATCCCAAAATATCAGTGATGACACATTAGATATTTATTTCTCATTTATATAAAGTCCAAATAGAGCTTTCTTGAGGGGGTAGGAAGAGACTCACAGAAACTCTGCCAATTCATTATGTGGCTTCTAAGACTATTTTAATCTTTCAGAGATGACAGCATGTAAAGAAGGAGTACAGCTGTGGAAGAATTTTTACATAGTTCTTAAAAGACGGATGTGGTTACCTGACTTCAAGTGAGGCTAGGAATTTATCTGTATCATGTGTTCAGGAAGAATGAGAAGCAATGTAGTAAATAGCTAGCCAGTGTAAGCACCTAACTCCTTAAGGAAAAGAGATCTGAACTGGAAGTTAGAAGAAAGAAGGCATCACTGTCTTAACACTTTCTTCATGAGTCACTTGTCAACATCCATAAAGACTGAAAATGAGCTCCTGAATATATATAAAGATTTTCTAATTTGAGATGGGGAACACAGGTAACTATTGACTTGAGTTACTTATAATAAGGTAGTTATACTTTCCTCCAAACTGCTATTCCTCTATCATCATATGAGTATTCTTCTGGGGGGAAAAAACAAACAAACAACAACTATATCTAACTCATAAAATGAAGTCACACTATTTCCTCACTTCTAACCACTCATTAACACCCAGCAATTTATTTAATTTGCCCATAACTTAATTATAATTGTTTCTATTCCTATCCCTTTGGGTTTTTTTTTTTTAGGTTTATGAAATAGTTCCCCAGTATATATCTTACACAAAGCACTGCCATAAATGTCAAGTATCTAGTGGCTTGATGATTATTTTCAAATGGATATCTCACAAATACTTCAAATTCAATATGCTAATTTCAAATTTTTCATCAATGTATTTATATGTTAATTTAATTTATTATTTTCAGAAGATCTCTGTGTAGTCTGTTTTAAGTCACAAAGCAGATATCTATTTCTCATTTCCTGGCAGAGATTTATTCCTCTGCCAGGAAATAACAAAGAAAGCAAACCTTCAAGTGACACATGTTTGTGATATCAGAAAGAAGAAAAGCCACTGTAGTGAGCCCTCAGGATTCTGTACTTAATATTGAAGGCATTTTTCTGGACCACAACCCAGGGCATTTAAGCATATCAGAAAGACATTAATGAATTGAATGAATAGAGAACAAAGTCCAGGATTAATAGTGGAGAGATATATACAGAAACACTTTTAGAAATTTTCACAGGGTCTTCTTGAATGATTAACTAGACCCTAATTTGCATATAATATGTGGAAATTTCATCAGGTCCAAAAAAAAATAATATAACACTTCTAAAGAAAAGTTACAAAACTAATAATTCCCAGAGTTCATATAGATGTTTATATTCTGTTTGACTAGACAAGATAAATTGTACTAAAGACACTGAACAATCAATAATAATTAAAATGTCACTTATCAGTTGTATGACTAAATTGTGCTAGAAAAAGGCTACTCAGACCACCTTAACAAAGAATAAACACAAATATAGAATGAATGAACTTAATCTACAAACAGCCTCCTACCCTGATTAAACAATCTTTAGTTCTCTTTTAAGGTTATTTGACTAATCCAAATACTCAGCAATATTACAATACGATGCTTAGTATCCATAAATCTTATTAGACATTCAAAGATGAGATGAATTATGTTTTAAAATTAGGTAAGCTTCAATCATTAGAAGAAAGTCATAAATGAGTGAACTAGTAGATGAAAAAACTTAAAACAGTTGTAGTATTAATAGGATTACAGATTTTAACACATTTTTTTTTAGCAGTTTAAGTTCCATCATAACAAAATTGAGAGGAAGGTACAGTGATTTCTCATATACTCCTTGCTCCCACACATGCATAGCCTCCCCTATTATCAACATTCTCCACAGTGGTAAAATTATTATAATTAAATGAGCCTATACTGCTGCCAAATCATAATTGCCTAGAATGCTTACAGGTTACACTGTGGTTAATTTCTACTGTTGTATATTCTAACAGAGTGCACACAATTATAATATGTATCTTTCATTATGATATCATACAGTGCATTTTCACTACTCTAAAAATCCTCTGTACTCCATATATCCCTCATTCCTTTCCTCCCAGAACCACTGATTTTTAAAATTTTATCAGAATGTCCTACAGTTGAAATCATACATTATGTATGTTTTCTTTTACTTAGAAATATGCATTTAAGGTTCCTCTGTGTCTTTTCATGACTTGATAGCTCATTTCTTTTTAGCAATGAATAATATCACATTGCCTAGATGTATCAGTTTATTTATGCACTCCTCCGCTGAAGGACATCTTGACTGCTTCCAAGTTTTAACAATTATGAAAAAATCTTCTATAAACATCCATGTGCAGGTTTTTGAGCAAACATAGGTTTTCAGCTCCTTTGGGTAAACACCAGTGAGCATGATTGCTGGATTATGTAGTCAGAGTATGTTTAGTTTTGTTCAAGCAAACAAACAAACAGTGAATATCTTCCGAAGTGTCCGTATCATTTGGCATTCACACAGCAAGGTATGGGAGTTTCTATGGCCCCATATTCTATCAGCCTTGGTCTTTTAGTGTTTTGCTTTTGTTCATCCTAATATACCAAAATAGTAATATCTTATTTTTTATAGTGGCATATTACAACAGTTTTAATTTCCTTGACACATATGATATTAAATGTTTACTTCTGTGGTTGTCATATGTATGTATTTTTGATGAGTCATGTCTTAAGGCCTTTACTCAGACTCTACCTACAAGGTAGCAAAATAGAGAGGTTTCTATCAGCTTTTCCCCTAAACACAACTGTAAGAAAATAAACTCTGCTCAGAGGAAGATTTGGAAGCTCCCTACAGAATATCAAGACTTTTCCATGAAGGAGTTACACTGAGGTTGGTGGCTACAGGGAAGGAGAGAGAAGAAGTAAAAGGGACTGATGGATAACAGGGGGTGAGCCATCCCTAGCCCTACAGGACACATTGAAATTCACCAGAGGTAGTCTACAGAAAGGGAGTGCATACTCATGTCGATGTGAGACTGGTCTAGGTCATTGAGAGTTTTTTTTTTAAAGATTTATTTATTTATGCATACAAGCACGGGGGTACAGGCCAGAGGTGTGGGGGGTGGTGGGAGAATCCACCAGACAGAGCAGGATGCAGGACAGGCAGATTGACAGAAACACACTGCTGAGGGGAGCAGCGGGCGAGGCAGGAGAGATCTGCTACGCCATGTGGGTCCCCTCCCTGGTCTGGGTCCCCTCCCTGGTCTGGGTCCCCTCCCTGGTCGGAGGCAGGGATCGAACTTGTGCTGGAGGCAGGGATCGAACTTGTGCTGCAGTGGTTGTGGTTTGCTTCATAGTGCATTGCTTAACCCGCTGCGCCACCAGGGCGGGCCAGGTCATTGAGAGTTTTGCAGACGACCAGCTAAGGAGAGTTGCCCCTGCCCTCCTCCCTGCTGAAAAAGAATAGATACTTAAAGTTGAAAATCTGAAATGAGAAGAAGTTCAGAGACACATATGAAGACATAGCACCAGAGGACCTAACAGTCAAACACTTTAACAATATTACTAAAATTCAATTAGGTACTGAAATACTTGTCAAAGACATATAAGCAGGTACAGGGTCTTAGAAAGGAAGTCCAGGAACAAAAAGACTTTTTCACCAAAGAGATTGAAAATATTAAAAGAAAACAAAAAAGAAACTGAAGAAAATGAAGAAAAACATGGAAAACATTTCAAATAGAACTGCATTGTCAGAAGAGAAAATTTTGGAACTAGAAAGCTTAAATGCACAAATCACCCAACTGGAGAAAGAGGAAAAAAAATTTTGGAAAAATAAAGACCCTATGAGAAATATCATACTCAATTAAAGAGATAATATACACATAATGAGTATTGCAGGAAGTGAAGAGAGAGAGAAGGGAAAAGAGACCCTATTTGAAGAGATAATAACTTAAAGTTTTCCAAATGAAAGTAATAAAATACAAGTGAATGTTCAGGAAGCAGAGATTACACACACATTTATAAGTTAATAAGATAAAGAAAAGAAAAGAAGATAAAGAAAAGATAAAGAAAGATAAAGAAAAATGTTACAGGTGGCCAGGAAAGAAAAAGGTAATTGACAAAAGCATTTACATTAGATTTTCATTGGATTTTATACTAGCCATCCTCCAGGCAAGAGGAGAGTGAAAAAGTGTTCACAATCATAAAGACCAGAACTGTCAGCCAAGAATAAATGTTGGGGGAAGCCAGAGGCTGCAAGAACTCTGAGCAATGATCAAGGACAGTAAAGGGTGCTATGACTGAGAACCTTGCAGATTTGCAAACAAATCTGCTGACTAGAGCTTCCCAGCTCTTGGAATTGAAACATACATTCCTACTGTCCGGAATAAGATAAATAAAATAAAAGGTTGTTAGATATAGTAGAGGCTAGTTACATGCAGGTGGGCTTGGTGCACATCTACGTGACCTTGTACTTCTGGGCTGTGCTTTTGGTAGCAAATGACATAAGCTTGTTACTAGTTCTCCTGCTCAATAAAAGCTATGGAGAAATTGGGAGGTTTGCTATTTGCCTAGGTGAGCAATAGCCCTCCATCTCCATACTGACCTCCTGTCTTCTGGTCTCACCCCTGCACCACCGAACATACAGAGTTACAGCAACAATAAACTATCTTGCAAATTATCATTCAAACATAAAGATGAAATAAACTTTTCCAGAAAAGAGTACTACTAGACCTGTACAAGGAATGTTGAAAGAAGTTCTATGAGAAAAGGAAAAAAATGAAATGCAAAAATCCAATTAAAGTGATAATTAATAGAGATCAGAATCATGAATAAGAATATTAAAGACAAAAAATGCTAAAGATGAAGAAGAAAAGTACAGAACCTCTCTAATAACTGTTGACAAGGTGGTACTGACTCCTAAAGGACTTTGTAAAATGTAGTAAGATTGTTATAACCACTAACTAAAAATCTAGAATAGAATGACATGAAGAAGAAATGAAGAAATTGAGAATATCACTGGAGAAAGCAATCCAAATGAAAGAACAGAAAGAAACAAATAGGGGAAAAAAAGCTTAAAGAATATAAAAAAAAAAAACACAAAGAACAAAATGACAGTCAATAAGTCTATGTTTCAGCAATCACCCTAAATATGAAGTGCCCAATCTCACCGATTAAAAGGCACAGAATGACAAAGAGGGTTATAAAGTTTCAGCCATCTATATTATGTTTATAAGAAATGCATATTAACCAACAGACAAAACGGACATACTTAAGGTTGGAGAAAGGTGTTTCAAACCAATTACTGAGAGAACAAAGCAGACACTGCTAACATCATAACTGATAAACTAAACTTTCATCAGGAAAAATATAATCATGGGCAAAGATAGACAATATATAATCATCAAGAAAGCAATTCATTTAGAAGTAACTATCATTAATATTTATACACCTAAAACAGAAGCACCTGGTTATATAAAACAGTCATTAACAAACTTAAAATAACATATTGATAAAAGTGCATCACTGACATGAAGAGATAGATCATCCAGACAGAAAATTAACAAGGAAATAAAGACCTTAAATGTAGTGTTGGACCCGATGGACTTAATAGTCATTTACAGAGCTTTCCATCCTCAGAGTCATTTCTTTTCAGGTGCACAACGGAACATTCTTAAAAATAAATCATATGTTGGGACATAAAACATGTCTCAGAAAACACATGAAAAAGGAAATTACATGAAGCAGCTCTTCAGATGATGATGAGAAAGTAGAAATTAACTACAAAAGGATCCAGAACAAACCAAAACATGTGAAGACAAAACAAAAACTTCTGAACAACTTCTGGCCCATTGAGGAAATCAAAGAAAAAATTCAAATGTATCTGGAGACTAATACAATTAGAAAGACAAGATACTATAGCCTATAGGATGCTCTTGAAGTAGTACCACAGGGAAGTTCATCACATTAAAAACAAAAGAGAAAAATCTCAAGCAATATAACTCTATAGCTGCTGTAAGAACTAAAAAAAGAAGACAAGCAAATATAAAAATCAGTAGCAGAAGGAAATAAAAATTAGAGGAGAAATAAATAAAATTCAAAACAAAGACTGTTTTAAAGATCAATAAAACCAAGATGTGGTTCATTGAAAAAAATAAATAAAATTGACAGGCTCTTACCTAACCTCACTAAAAAAAAAGAAGAAGAAAACCCAAATAAATAACATTAGAAAGGAAAGAGGGAAAATTACAATTAATGGTGGTAAATTATAAAGAATAAGAACCGGCTATGAACATCTCTATACAAAAAACCTGGAAAGACTCAGAAATGGACAAAATTTAGAATCATACAATCTGCCAAGACTGAACCAAGTGGAAATAGAGTGCTTAAATAGCCCAATCATAAGTGCAGAAATTGAAAAAGTAATAAAAAGCCTACCTAAGAACAAAAGTCAAATGGCTTCTCCAGAGAATTCTAACAAACCATAAAAGAGAAACTAATACCTATCAAACTCTTCAAAAAATTCAGAGGGCAGGAAGCTCCATAACACATTTTAAGAGGCCCACATCACCCTGATCCCAAAAACAAGCAAAGCCAGCAAACACACACACACATATACACACACACACAATATTGGCACACAGGACAATACTTCTGAATAAAAATAGATGCAAAATCTTTAACAAGATACTAGCAAACTGAATATAACAACATATTAAGAGAATCATCCACCATGATCAAATAGGTTTCATCTCAAAGATTATCTTTCATCAGATTAATAAAAAAAGAAAAGTAAGACAAGTAGTCAATTTAAAACATCACCAAAAGACTTGAATGTTTACCAACAAAGGAAAGTGTCTGAGTGCCAATATGTACAAAGTAAGTTTATTACCATGACTGATTAATTATCAGAAACATGCAAGTTAAACTACTTCACACATTTTAGAATAGCCAAAACTAACAAGTTTGACAATCCTAAATGCTAACAATAGTATATAAAGCAACTGCAGTTCTCATACATTTTTAGTAAATAGTAAAATGGTACAATCTCTATCAGGAATGAAATCTGTGACTTTCTATATCAGTAAGGAGAACAGGAAAAATAAATAAAGCTAAATCATCTCAATAAAAAGCAGAAAAATAAAAATAGTTGTTAAAAGAATTCAGTTTGAATTTGAAGAAACCTGCTCAAATTCTCTACCATGTCCTAACTTGAATAAACTACTTACTACATCCATTATCCAACTCAGTTTCTTCATCTAGTTTTGTGGGGTTAGTCATTATACTTATCTGAAGGTATTGATTACAAGGTTAAAAAAATAATGACCATAAAATGCTTAATCATGAATATAGTATGAGATATTCAGCAAAGACAAATATTTTTGTCATTATTACAATATATATATTTAAAGATTTTTATTTTTGCATAGAAGAACTGGGGTGCAGGCCAGAGGTGCAGGGTGGGGTGGGGTGAGAGGATTCACCAGAGACAGAGTGAGGAGAAGAACCGATGGATTGACCGGAATACACTGTTAAGGGCCCAGGAGAGATCTGCTGTGCCATATGTGGGTTTATCTCCTTGGCTGGGGACTGAATCCAGGCTGCCTCTATGGTAGTACAGAAACTTAAAACCAAGGCCACCGGGGAAGCAACTGTTACCACAATATTAAGAAGGATATAATTAAGCCGAAATTTTATTCTCTCCACAACCATGTTAATATTCTACTCAGAACTTTGCTCAGGTTGCCACTCTGCATTTATTTCATGTTAATCTGCTTAATTTTTCTGTGGGATATAAGGTGTTGAGGGCTGAAGCCATTGTTATTTGGCCCATTCCCTAGCCCTGGCACTAACAACCACTGGCCCCTGCTGGGAGCTCATTGTCCTTTCTGGATGATTGATCTGGGACTAGGAGCTCAGGAAGAAAAGTCCTCATACTTACCTTCTGGGGGACTTCTGACCCTTTCAGATCTTCTTCCTGTGGAACAAATTACCTTGTCCCTCAGAAATGACCTTTGGGTTTTGTTGAACATAGCCCTAAGGATTTCTGGGGGATTAAGGAAACTTTTCTTAGTCTTGCCATTTCAGGGTGGGCGTGCAGAAGTTCCTTGTCAAGGGAGGCGGGTGGGGGCAGCTGGCACACCCTTGAGAAGTACTGTGTTTTGCAGCCCCTCCATTTATTGTGTGCCTGCAAAGACATCCCTTTTTCTTGACATGTTTCAACTGACACTTCCTTTAAACTATTTAAGGTACTTATTCTTCTGAGAACATATAAATGTCCCATAATTTGGTCCCTATAAAACTGGATCACTCTGTAACTCCCACTTTTCTTTTACTAGAGGAAAAACTGTCTAGAAAGGGTTATAAATATTGCCTCACTTCTTGAGTTTATATTGGGAGAGAACCAGAGCAAGAACCCAGGTACCCTGAACTTGTGATATATACAAGGCTTCAACTGACCTTAAGATATGCCCTTGACTTTGAAACATTACCCCCTTCCTGTGGCCTCCATTCTTCTTTATATATGAACAGTGGTGGCTGTACACCCTGGAATCAGTCCAAATTCAGTATTTGTATCTCCCAACATTTATGTTAGCCACAGTGCTGAGCATAGTGCTATTTATACAGATGTTATGTGCCTAAAGATGCTCACTCAATATTGATGAAGGCATAAAAGAATGATGGCCCCATTTTGCTTATATTGGCAAATATACTTTAGGAGGGGGCTCTCTAATTTGTTTTTAAAGTCTCGCACGCTACAGAAGTGTCTTCTGTAGCTCTGACATATAAATGCTTGCTTTAAGAAGACTTAACATTTAGTTGAGTTTTATTTGTCTCTTCCAAAAGGAATGTCAGCAGTTACACACAGAGATGTGTGCCTAATTAACTATTATTTTATCTTCTCCTGAATTCATAACACCCACCTAGCAGCTGCCTTTGCTCTCACAGAAGCCAACATGATTGTAGGGAATTAGTTTTTATTGCATTTGGACCAAACAGAACAGGTTTGAAAGGGTAATTGAAGTCTGTGGAAAGAAGAACTGTGTATTATTTTGCCCTTCCCTCCAGAGATTATCCAATAAAATGGTTTTTCATTTTGCACAATAACCAGGAATTGGCAGGTCAGCAACCTCTGCCATTGTTGTGCTCTCGCCCCGGTGGCCAACAGGCCAGATCTCTGAGAGAGCAATAATTAAAACCCACAGGAAGGCACAAACAGGCAGGACCAACGATGGAAGTAGGGAGCTCTATAATTCAGGGGACACAAAAATACAAGGTGATTTTATTATATATGCTGAATTACCCTAACAAGTTGTTTTTCAAGTTCAGAAACACTTGGAATTTTATCTTCTTAACTTCATCCAAGGTATTGCATTCTTTTCCCTGGAATGAAATATTAGCAATAGACGCACCATTCTAGTTAGTCTCCATTCAACCCCAAACTTTAATAGAAATAACCTGTCGGCTTTGATTGAGTGTGATATCACTATAAGAGCCTTGAATTTAAACTGAGGGATAAAGAAAATTGCATTGTGTGTGAAGCCAGTTTGACTAAAATGGAAATTTTACTTCAGTCCCATCTGGCTGTCAAAGGGCCACTTCTAATACTGTCACAAAGCAATTTACTTTCGCAGCAAAAAATAAAAAAAAAAAATAGAGACCGAAAATGCAAAAACAAAACAAAACTAAGCAAAACTCAAGTCTCCTTTGCAAATTTCGAACTCCTGTGTCTCTTTGGGGTCTGGGAGTAAGCAAGAATCACTTAGCTTTCCTATTAGATCCAGTCCCCTTTGTACTAAGCAATTCAATTTTCCTGTGTTTTAAATCTCTTAAAGAAGTAAAAAGCTTCCTCTAATAGAAATGCTTAAATAATCTGTCAAATATTTTATTAAAATTGGAACCACAGTTGCTTCAAAGTTTGAAGATAGAAAGACAGTTTATGGTGTACACCGAGCACGTGACAAAGGACATGGATCCTTCCAGCCTTGTGGGCCACATCCAGATTTGTTTGAGGTCTTGAGGATGCATTTCTTACTCAGGCCTGGAAACCTCATCCCAGATTCTTTGGGGAAAGTTTTCAAGAACCTAAAGAAAAATGTTATTTTGCTGACAGCCACATGAGAACACAGGTGAAGGTTGTGAGCTCTGATGTAGAGGCAGTGGGCACTTGAGGGTATGAATGGGAGGAATGAGGATGTTTTGTTGATAACACAGGAGGACTTTTTCAAAAGGCATCTGCTCTATTGTCTTACTGAGCACTTTGGTATTCTATTCCACGGTTCAATAGAATCTCTGCAGAAACATAATGAAGAAGGTAGATGTAGTGATAGACCCGTACTTCAGAAATAGCTTCTGGACCTCACTGGTGTCCAGAGGTTAAGTCACAGTGCTATCAAGTTATCTCCAGCCACTCTGTCATGAGTTCCATCTCAGGCCAGGGAGCTGACCCACATGGTGCAGCAGACCTCTCCTGTCTCATCTGCTTCTCACCTCAGCAGTGTATTTCAGTAGACCTGTCTGTTCTGCTCCCCACTTTCTCTGGTGAATCTTCTCAAGACCCCATTTCTAGTATGCATAAATAAATAAATCTTTAAAAAAATAGAATTAAGTTCTGTTTGCTTATCAAAAAGTAAAATGTCAACCTACATGGATTAGAGAAACAGAGAAAAAAGTATGAAGCAAGGTGACATATTCTATTTGAACTCTCTTTCAAGAGCTTTGGCCATTAAAAGAAAGCAAAGGCAATATCTATACATGCTACCTTTACCTTTAAATGATCTCTCTCTCTCTCTCTCTCTCTCTCTCTCTCACACACACACACACACACACACACACAACTATGAACATACTTTCTTCTTACTGTCCAAAGCAAAATACAGGCTTTGAGGAACAAAATGCAGGCCCATTGAAGGATTGGTCTCTGAAGCCTCCAGGAGGCTTGACCATTACTGCCGTGTATTCCCATAACAAGTACGGAAAGAAAAGACAAACTTGAAAACACGTATTATTATCCATTTTCTAGATGTGGAAATTGACAACTTGCCTAAGAGCAATCAGTTCCTAAGAGATGGGGCTTGACTAGGATCCTCATTTCTAGTCCATACTGTTCTGTGCTGTGCTGTCCTTCCTGGGGCTGTCTCCTTCCAACAGCTACCCGATGAGCAACAGCACCCCCAGAGCCAAGAGTTCTGCATAGAATACTAAGCTATTATCTTCAACTTTCAGGGCATTGTTTACCCACTACTTACCTTCTTGTCAACACAGACATAGCCAACCACCCCATGCTTACAAGGCCATGCTCTCCAATCTCCATTGTCGACAGTTTTTATATAAGCACATCTGAGTTAAAGGACTAATGTCTGATAGCAATATATGGCAGTTATTTCTTAAATTCACTTTTCAAGCTATTCTTAATTACACCATTAAACCTTCACCATTGATTCTCCACTTCCTCCTACTTTATTCACTTTTAGAATAGACTTCATACTTCTGACTACTTACAGTGATTTTTTTCAGCTAGCACAGTCAGCATAGACTTTTTCACTCCCACTCTGTTCTCTGTCAGTTCTAGTTTCCAGGCATTATGTGTGGGCCATGCCCTCCATGGAACACTGCACACATGTACTCAACCTTCCCAAAAGATGTTAGTTATCCAAAGTAACTTTGCATATGTTCCTGATTTTATTTTACATATAAGAATATAAAAATCTTAAGAAATTTGAAAACGCAAATTCACCATGAAATTTAAACTCTTAGGGCTCTTCATTTGCATGAGGTCCTGAAAACTCTGGAGGGTTCTAAGAATTTTAGCGTGTTACACATTTGGAGAGGAAGCCAGGCCACCATCAGAAAGCATTTCTATGTGAGCTTCCTTGACATCTCAAAGGGGAAAAGAAGATTTTGATAAAAGATCCAGTGATATGCAGTGATTTCCTTTTTCATTCTCAGTCATGCGTATTTTATTTTGTATTGCCTTCTTTTTACTTAAAGATGGCATGCAAAATAGCATAGGTTTTGAAGCCACAAAAACCTGGATCCAACTATGACTATTGAACTCACCTAAAACAATAGAAGAGGGAGTGCTTCAATTCTAGGTCCTGCTGTCTTTCTTTTTTTTTTTTAATATTTATTTATTTATGCATACAAGAACTGGGGTACAGGCCAGAGGTGTGGGGGGGGTGAGAGGATTCACCACAGAGAGTGGGGAGCAGAACAGGCAGAT
>JAGFMF010011774.1:2180988-2193263 GCA_019455555.1 Galemys pyrenaicus | reverse complement strand
CCCTCCCTGGCCGGCAGCAGGGATCGAACTCGTGCTGCAGTGGCTGTGGTCTGCTTCATAGTGTGTTGCTTAACCCACTGCGCCACCAGGGAGGCCCCTGCTGTCTTTCTATATGCCAGAATAAGGGCATTACAGTCACCTGAGAAGGCCCAAAAGAGCAGTGGTTTTCTCCCCAAATTATTCCCAAGACTGAAGTAATATCATAGTATTCCTTTTAGATTTCACACAGAAAAAGTTTTCTTCTTTTTTTAATAGCAAATCAGCTTGTTATTTTGTCATCCACTTGTTGCTTCATTTGACCAGTCAACTAGAAGAGATTCTGGGTCAAAAATATGCCTTATCCACCTTCAACTTTCTGAAAACACTCGCCATGGCATGAAGTTAGCAAATAAAACTCAGTCTCACTGAGCATGGAAAGCCTTTTCATACTACCAGGATGTTGCCGGGGATTTTCACAGGCATCTGGTTTTATGGGGAATTTATGATGTAGGTTGACAGGAGTATCTCAGAATTCCCCAAGATGCTAAAAGGTCGGTGTCTGGGTCTGTGTCTACTTTCAATGCTTATGCCATTGCAAGCTGCTCTCAGCTCCTCCCATTCACTCATTCACTCACTCATCTTTCCATCTACTCATTCATTTATTCATTCAATATGTGTTAATATCACTCAAATAGGTGTTAAGCACCAGCCTGGAGTCTGGTGATAAATTAAAAAGCATCCTCTTCCTACCCACAAGGAACCATGCAAAAATGATTTCTGCAGAAAACTTAAGTGGTCTAGATGATTTTATATCCGATTCATATAATGCGGCTTATCACAAATGGGTCAATTATTTTTACCAGGTAGGGTACCGTGACTGGAAAGTGAATCTTGCCTTCTTTTTCTAATAAATTTCAATACAAGATCAAACACCTTTTTTTTTTTTTAAGATATATTTATTTATGTATACAAGAGCTGGGTTCAGGCCAGAATCGCAGGAGGTGGGAGGATTCACCAGAGACAGAGTAGGGAGCAGAACAGGCAGATGGACTGAAATACAGTGCTGAATGGATCAGCAGATGAGGCAGAAGTCTACCGCGCTATGTGTGTACCCTTCCTGGCCAGGGATTGAACTTACCTTGCTGTGCCGGGGATGCTTCACCGTGCTGTGCTCAACCTACTGTGCCACGAAGGAGGCCCTCAAACACCTTTTTTTGACACAAAAATTTTTGTGAATTGAACTTTGCTGGGTGTACAGGGTCAACAGCTAAGGCAAAGATGGAGTGGAATGTGGTGAATTGCGTAAGTCTGGTTCTGTGGTAAAAAATAACACTGCTGTTTACTCACCTCAGCAACATTTGGAGAAGTCTCAGTTAAGAATGTGTTTTTTCATGAGGACATTTTCTGTTCTCCTTCAATTTCTCTTTTATTTTTGCCTATGACCAGGAGTTTTTCACCCTTCTAAGTTGCTCTCTTCCTGTTTTCCTGTGTGATATAGAGTTAAGACTACAAAATCATACTGGCAGGCACAGGTGTTCTGGTAGTCTAACTACCAGGTAGAATAATGTTTAATGGATTACTTTTTTTCACTATTCTATTATTTTCTTAAAGATTTTATTTATTTTTGCATAAAAGCACTGGGATGCAGGTTGGAGATGTGGGGTGGGGGTCAGAAGATTCACCAGAGACAGAGTGGGGAGCAGTACAGGCAGGTCTACTGAAATACACTGCTGAGGGGAGCAGTGGATGAAACAGGAGAGGTCTGCTGCACCATGTGGGTTAGCACCCTGACTGGGCATTGAACTTAGGTTATCAAGGTGGGTTATCAAGGTTATCTTAGGTTATCAAGGTGGGCCTTTGTGGTGGTAGCTTTGAGAATTAACCCTATGCCACCAACGAGGCCCTATTCTAAAATAATATATATTTTTTAATTTGGAAGAGTATAAAGAACAGTCAAAAGTTAGCCAAAACAAACCCTAGAAATCTGACCGTAGAATTGAAACTACCAGAGGGGAAGGGTAGGAGGTGGGGAGCAGAGTGAGGCAAGGGCCCAGTGGACTATGTATGGTGCAAAGGTGGGGGACTCCTTGGTGGATGTGGTGTGGTAGCATACATCCAAAAAGGTGCACACCTATACCTCTTAATCATATCCAGTGTTGTAAAAGATAATAAAACTAAAGTAAAATGACTTTACAATCATTATTAGACTAGCCCACACTGATAGCTTTCTTTCTTAGCCTCTTTTGCAGAGGAGGAGATAAGTCACTTAGCACTGAGTTCTAGGTGTTTTCTCCATCTGTCCAAATACAAACACAGGACAGGCACCATATCTTACATTTCTGTAGTGTTTCTTCTAGATCTTGGTTTTACGATACACACAGGGTAAATTAAAAAAAAAAATTTTGGCTCCTTATCAGTTATCACTAGACCTGGCATATTGTCAATTATTCAGTTATTTATTTATTTTTTTTAATTGTAATAGGGGATTTTAAGCAGGGGAGTGAAGTGATCAAATTTGAATTTTTTTTCTTTTTGGTTTTTGAGGTTTTTTTAACTAACTTTTTTTTTTAAGATTTATTTTTACTTATGCATATAAGAACTGAGATATAGACCAGAGGTATGGGGGTGAAAGTGTTCACCAGAGACAAGAATATCTACTGAAATATACTGCTGAGGGGAGCAGCGGGCAAGTCAGGATAGGTCTGCTGTTCCATGGTGCAGGGATCAAACTCTTGCTGCAGTGGCTGGTGATAGCTTGAGTGTGCTGAGACTTTAACCCATGCTCCACCAAGGAGTTCCAGTTATCTTTTACTTATTGTCACTGTTCCATATCTTAGAGTTAACACATGAAAGATGGGGGTTATCTTACCTTCTCTCCCTCTCCCATTCTCAACACTGTGCCTGGGTTTCTGGAGGGTTGGAGACTATGGTATGAGTGAATGAGCAATCATTCATCTTGATTTTCTTCACTACCTGATTTTGACATTACTACTGAACTACTGTGTCTGTATACACAAACGCCCCTCCTCACACACAATGTCTGGCATCTAACTGTCCTTTCTGCTCTGTCTAGTCAGTTAAACTGTCTCAAAGAAAAATCTCAAGAATCACTTCTTTCCCAGAAGTTTTGCTGACATGAATACACGGTGGCTCAGCCTCCCTGTTATTCCCACAAGTCCAAATTGCTATATGTTCATTCATCCCTATAAAGGACTGGGTGCGCTGTGGTCTGTGATGGGAGCCTAAGCACTTAGCCAAGTATTTGTTGTCCAGCTGGCCACTAGCTATCCTCTTGGATCTGTAGAGAAGACCACTATAGACCTCAACTGTCTTCAGGTGCTCACGCTCTCAAGTCACCTGTACCTTGATGTCTCTTTCTGTCATGAAAAAGTGATGCCTGAAGACTTGGGGGGGACCAGGTTCTATGACAGGGTCAGATTAAATCCCAGAGTTTCTGAATTTGGGAAAAAAATTCTGTAGTGATAATCCAATGACAATGAAGGAAAGAGATGAAATGCAAAATGATTAACACTATAGAATGAACTTGAGACAAATGTGACTGTGCTAGTGACAGATGGGCAGCACAGAGTCAGGACAGCCTGTTCCCAGCGGTGTGAACTGGGATGAGTGGTCTAACTAGTTTAACCTCTAAAACCGCACCTGAAGACAAGGGTAATTGTATCCAGCTCCTCACAGTGTAGGATTAGAAGTGAACCTGCAGCAGCTAGCACATAGTACTCATCTAACACCACAGCTCCCCGCTCCATTCATTTTGAAGGAATTTATAATCCAATAAGAGAGGCAAAACAATACAATACACAAATCTTACCAATTGAGATGAAAAAAAGTATTTAAAAAAGAGTAAATCATTTCCTTAATTTAAAGACTCAAGAGCAGAGAATGTTCACCCTCAAGTAGGGAAAGATCTAATATACCAACTTATTAGTGAACTTTGAGTCAATGTTTGCCTCATTCCTAAAGCCATGAGATAATTATTCTAAAGAGTTTTTAAATTAATATTTAGGCCTTGCATAGCAGCTAGGGGTGATCGAGAACCAGCCACTGTACATTATTTGCAGTGAAATGTTCAAAAGCAAACTACACCATGAGCTAAGACGCTGCTCAATTGAGTTCTGAGCTTGCTAAGTATCTACCCAGGCCCCCCACTGGGTACCACAACCACATGGGGGCTAACTGGCTGCATTGGGGGAAGTGGTAAAGGAGGAGCTCTACACAGCTTCGGTAAAATAGCCTGGAAAACTCCAATGGAAGGCATCAGAAGATGCTATCTGGAGGAGCAAGGACTGAGAAGAATCTCCTTTTGTGCTTGATGGCACATAATATGATGTTTTATGTTTTTAAAACCATATAATGACTTTTCTCTCCAAGAAATCCATCACCTGTTTGATCATTTATAGTCTGTTTAATGTCAGTGAAGAATCTTCTGAATGCTATAAAAATTGCTTGATTTTAACTGTTTCACCAAGAATGACTTATTTTCCTTGTTCTTACAGCAGGCATTTTTGTTACCTGCTATTCTGCCATGTACTCCTCCAGCACCCTAAAAGGTAGAAAAGGAAATTTCAGAGGCCTCAGTTGCCTCTGCACTTGGTTTCAGTGCTGGGCATGGTAGGGAAAAAGACTCCTGTTAGGAATGTTTGAGCTGTGAATACTGACCACAGGGAAGCACAGTGAAGTCTTAAGTTTATGAAGAGAAACTTGGGAGTTAGTAGATAAAGGAAGGAAGAATAATAGTGACAGGAAAAGAAAAATAACCTTAAATATGTTCCCCTGTAGGCAAATTTCTGGGTTGCCTTGGAGAGGTCCCTTAAATTCTTTGGTATCTCACTATAAAATAAAGGTAATGCATGATTCACAATATTTTTATGAGTATTAGGGTTAATATATATGTAGGTTGCTTAAAGACTAGGTAAAGAATACACCGCCGTTTCAAGTAGAATATCCATGTAAATTTCATAGGCAAAAGGTGATGTCAAAAACACTCCTGTGGGGATCAGAGGTCAGAGTATTTGAACTTGTCTATCTGCTTAGCAGCCACCATAATGGAGAAAACATTTGGGGGTGAAAAGCCATAGAATAGTCATCATCCTGTAGCTTTGGATTTGGAAGAGGGAATAGATCATATCTCCCGGCATGTCCCTGAAGCCTCCTAGCTGAGTAAACCAAAAATGCAAAGCCCTGACCTAGCCCTACAAAGTGCTTTCCAAGCATTGCCACTGTGAGAGATGTGATCATGTCTTTGATGAAAACAAAGAATACTGCTATAAATATGGGATTTCTCAAGCCCAGTGTTCTCTTGCTACAACACAAACACAGTGTTCACACATCCATATGAGACTATAGTGGAAATTAAGGGTAAGGGGCATCATTGTAAATTGTACTGTTTGCTGTACTTTATTAAGTTTCTTTATCTTTTGCCAGCATCCACAAAATAGTACTAGGTCAATTACTAACTATACTTTGGACTCAGTCAGATCCCAGACTTGAAAATATGCTAAGTCAAATTATTTTATTGCTCAAATTCTTGGTTGGCTCATCTGTCAAATATAGACAATAGTAGTACCACTGAAGGACTAGTGTGAGCATTTAATAATAAAACATTAAGTCCAGGCCTCGTTCCTGAGCCTGTTGTGAGGAGTAACTGAATAGTTGGGTACTTTCCAAGACTGCAAGTTGTGTGAAAGTCGCTGGCCACACCACTAACATAGTTAATGTCTCTGTTTACTGCATGTGCTCATGTGACCTTACCATTACACACTAAACAATGAACCATGTTGCATGTGTCTTTTGTAACTTGGTTGTGTACAGTGTCATGAAGATCCTCAGTACCCATAATACAAGTATTTGAGCATTATTCAATTTCTTTATACCCTTCAGGTAACACCTTAAGATTCCTATCTGTGACACAGAATTGATAAATCAAATCTGTTTCACCTATCTCATTAGGTTTTCTTAAAAGACAATGGTGTAGTCAATGTAGTTGCAAGATGATGAATGCTTAAAATTATGACGTGCTAAGACAATTCATTTATTGAACACTGTATACTGGCTGCTAAGTTCACATATCTCATTTTAACCATTAAATAACTGAAAAAATGTTATTTTATGGATTAGAAAATCAATGCTCATTGAGATTCAATTTTCTAAAGTCACAGAGCTACTAAATGAGACAGAAAGGATATAAATCTAGGGCAACTAGACTCTAGAATTGTCTCATCCAATATGGCAGCCACTAGTCATATGCAACAATTAAATTTAAATAAAATTAAGAATTCCTCAGTTGTACTCATCACATTGAAGTGTGCAACAGCTACAAGTGACCTGGCTACAGGATTGCATGTTGCACAATAGCATGTTTCTATTATTTCAAATTCTACTGGACAGCCCTAAAATCTACTCATTTAGTCTATAGGGTCAAATTCCCTTCCATATCATCTAGTCTTACCTTCGTGAAGGTTGCAAGTTGATTTTGACAATCTCATTCAGATAAGTAGTTGAAACTTTAGACCAAGATGAGCACAAAAGTTTAGGCTTCTTACCTAAATTGTCTCACCTATTTGAACAGGAAGCAGACAACACAATGTCTTAAAATAGCATATAATGATCAACCACTGTTTGTTGAGGTACTTATCATCCTTTTCATTAACTGCTGTTGTAACAGACATGAAAAAGAGATGCTGTAGAGATGAGAACAAATCTGGAATCTGTGGACAAGAAAGCAGTCTCACAGCTGACACGCAAGTCCAGGCATGAAATGTTTCCCTTGGGCAGAGTGGATGTCCAGTGAAAGACAAAGGAAAGAGGCATCACATAAAAGCCAGAGAAATGAATACCAGTTTCAGAGTAGAGTTATTAAGAGAATCTGGAGAAAAGGATGGAGACTGGCTTGGGCTTTGAAGGATGAATGGACTAGAAATTTAAGCTTCTTTGCAAGGTTAGTCTTTGCTTCACATTTTAACCTCACTTCCTGAAAACTCAACATATTTTAGTCTACATGTTGCTCGTGTCTCCTTATACACACTTGGCATTTATCGCTTACCTTACAAATAATACACGTACCACCTGGCTAATTCCTAATTCTTTCTTAGGAGTTATCTCTTAAACCATGCATAATCCCCACAGGACTGATTAGTCACTCTTTGTGCTAACCAAGAATCCTGAGCTTACCTCTTAAACTGCACTTAACTCATTTATTTATGTTTCTATCTCCATGGATCAGTTAGCTTGTGCAGCTTAAGAAACCCTCAAAACTTAGCGGCTTAAACTGACAATAATTTATCATTGATCATGAACTGAACACTCAGCTGAGTCGTTCTGAGTCTAACATTTTTTCTAACAGCTAGGGGCTTTTTCATAAAACTTAGCTCTTACTCTAACAGCAGTTCTGACTTTTAAAATGCTATTTATTAGTAGTTGTCCCCCACCACCGTTTTATAGGACTTTCCCTTTACTTATAGTCTAAATGATACTATACTTTATTGGCAGGGTAGTTTTACCAGGTAGATGAAATACTGGTAAACACATAAAAACAGGCTTTCTGAAAAATTTTTTAAAAAATGTTTGTTATGCATGTGTATGTGTGTTTTCATGCACATATACATATAGGCACATGTGTGTGCATACATTTACTATAGATTTATTTTACTAATATTAATTATATGTGTGTCAAATACTCTTCAAATGATAAACTGTATATACAAATTCCATATAGCAAATTCATTCTCACAGAATACAGATGCTTTTTTCACATCCACAGCCAACATAAATATACGTTTAGCTATATGTGCATATACTTATATACTATATGTGTTATATACAACACTTATGGTGTACATATCATGTCATACATGTGTTATGTATATTGTAAATTTGTTATATGTGTTTTAATATCATATCTAAGATATGAGAGTCAAAGACTAAAGCTACATTCAAATTTCACTTATACATCCATGACCTGAATATGTTCTTTGTTGATTCCAATAATGTTTTTTAAATTCTAGAAGAAGGTTTTCTAAATTTTTGTGTTATTTGTAATGGAACAACTACATGCATATATTTTAAAATTGAATCTGCATTATTAAATTTTCTCTATTACTGCCTTTATTCCAGATTAGGGTCAGCAAACTTTTATTGAAAAGTATCAGACCATAAATATTTCAGGGTTCACACACTAGGCAGTATCTAGTATGAGTACTGGCTCTGCCATTTCAGTAGGACATGCATGAGAAGACATGTAAGGCTGGACCTTGCTGTGAGCCAATGAAACTTCACTTACAAAAACAAGCAGGGGGTTGGATTTGATCAATAATGATATTGTACCAAAGTTTGTTCTAGACTAGGGTGAGCTAAATTTTTTTGTGAAGAGTCGGCTAGCAATTAATTTAAGCTTTATGGATTACTAAGGTATTCATAGCATGTGGGTCTTTGATGTTTGTTTATAAACTTTGCAAATGTAAAACTCAGTCCTGACTTGCAGGGCAGATTTGACCCACTTGTCTGAGTTGGAGGCTCCCTGGTTAGACTAAAAAACAGTAAATAAATAAACCAAACTTTGCTTTATAGGATTTCACTGGGTTTATTTCACTGGGGAAAATATTCTCATGGTGGAATTTAAGCTACTAGTTGGTAAGAGATGCAACAATAGAATACCATTTATAAATACATATATCATAAAGAGATATGTATATACATAAATAATTTCATCAAATTAAGAAATAATCAGATGCAGAGACACATTAAAATCATTAGGAAATGATGAGTTTTGAGTGTGTCTTATTTTCATTTTAAAATTTGTATAATTATGAAACTTACTAGACATTGTACTACTACTAATTATTAATAATAAAGCATATTTGACCCCTAAACAACACAGAGTTGAACTGAGTGGATCCATTTTATTCATGGATCTTTTTATAGATGACATAAACTTATGGTATCAATAAATACAGTAATGTAAATGTATTTTTCTTCCATATGATTTTCTTAATAACATGTTCTTATCTATAGATTACATTATTATAAGAATATAATATATCTTTAACAGAAAAGGGTACAAAATCAACTGTTGATGTTACTGGTGTGGCTTCTGGTCAGTAGCAGGCTATCAATAAGTATTGGGAGAATCAAAGTTATTGGTTGTTAGGGCATCAGTACCTCTATCCAACAAGTTTTTTGAGGTCAGTTCTATAAATTTAATTTCAGTAACTTTTATTAAAAATAATGTAAGTTGGGGGCCTCCCTGTGGCACAAGGGGTTAAGTCTGAGCACAATGAAGCTATGGGCAGCCACTGTGGCTTGAGTTTGATCCCTGGTCAGCGAGCTGACCCACATGGTGCAGCAGATCTCTTCTGTCTCACTTGCTGCTCCCCTCAGCACTGTACTTCAGTAAATCCACTTGTCTTGCTCTCCACTCTGTCTCTGGTGAATCCTTTCACCCTCCTGCACCTCTGGCCTACACTCCAGCTCTTGTGTTCATAAGTAAGTATATTTTTAAAAAATAATATAAGTTGATTTAAATTTAATTTCATTTAATTAGAAGTTGGAAGTGACCTAGTTGGTAGATAAATTCTAACTCACAACAACAATGCTGATCAGGTGAGTGTGGGACAGAAGTGAGGAAGATAAAAATTAGAATAGAGGAATATAAGGGAACCAATATAAAGGAAACCAATATAAAGGAAAAGAATAATAACAATAATAATATTTTTAAAAAGCCACAACAAAAACAAGAAGACAAGGACAAATCAGGGACATTTTGTGGGGAGGGGGGAGGGAATGGGTTGAGGGCAGAAAGAGTACAAGGGACCGAGGTGACAGTGTGCTGGTGAAATGGTGGTGGGGAATACATTTGATGGTGGGTACCACAATTGATGTCAAATATATACAAATAAAGAAAAAAAAAGTTAGAATAGTGGGTCTTTCAGAACTTGGAACTGAAATATAAATCCAAAGAGGTAGTTGTTTATTTTTGTTTATTTTTGCTTCTGTTTCCCTTGTTTTCAGGATGTCCCCAAATTCATCCTTGTGGTAAATGTCCTGTGGTGTGTTCCCTGCATTTTCTTTAAAATAACTTATGGTTTTCTTCCTTATATCTGTATTTTTAGTTCATTTTGAATTAACTTTTGTGAATGGAGTCAGGTATGGATATTGTTTCACTTTCATGCATATGTCTATCCATGTTTTCCAACACCATTTATTAAAGAGGTTTTCCTTTCTCCATTGTGGCCACAGTTCCTTTATCAAAGATTAAATGCCCATATTTGTGTGGGTTAATCTCTGGAACTTCTACTCTATTCTTTTGAGCTGAATTTCTAACTTTGTTCCAGTACAGTATTCTTTTGATTACTGTGGTGGTGTGATATAATTTGAAACCAGGAACTGTGATATCTCTATTTTTCTTCTTTTCTCCCAGGATTAGTTTAGCTATTCAGTGCATTTTGTGGTTCCATATATATTTTATAATGATTTGTTCTATTTCCTTGAAAAAAAATTGGTATTCTGATAAGTGTTGCATTTAATCTGTAAACTGCTTTAAGCAGTATGGCCATTTTATTTTATTTTATTTTTTCTCATTCTTTATTTCAATGCTCATGTTTTACAGCAACTACTGTTATTAGTTATTCTGTGTTTCTTTTTTTATTAATATAAAATATTTTTTTAAAATTTACATATACTTGCCATCAATTGTAATCCCCATGTATTCCTCATCACCATCTCACCAGTGCACCATCACCTCAGTCCCTCGTGCTCCCATCTTCACCCAACCCTCCCCCTCCCCTCCCCACCAAGTGTCCCCAGTCTGTCCCTGTCTCCTCATTTTTGGTTTTTGTGTCTTTATTGCTGTTATTATTATTATTATTGTTCTTACCAGTATGGCCATTTTAATGATGTTAATTTTTTTCATACATGAGCATGGAGTATCTTCTCTTTTCTTTTTGTTTTCCTTTGTTTTATTTAACAGAGTTTTATAACTTTCAATAGATAGTTCTTCATTTGTTAAGAACTTCATTTGTTAAACTTTATTTGTTAAGTTTACTCCCAGGTATTTCATTTTTGGGAGGTATGATTATAAATGGAATTGCATCCTTTATGTCCCTTTCTTCTGATTCATATAGTAATGCAACTGATTTATGTGTATTGATTTTTGTATAGTGCCACTTTACTATATTTTTATATTATTTCTAGTAGAGTCTTTTGGGCTCTCTAAATATATTAACATGTCACCTGCAAATGTCTTTTCAATTTGGAGTCCTTATGCCTTTTTCTTGCCTAATTGCTTTGACTAGGAGTTCAAATACTCTGTTGACATAGTGGTGAGCATAGACATCATTGTCTTATTCCTGATCTTAGTAGAAATGTTTTCAGCTTTTTACCATTAAATATGATGTTGTCTATGAGTTTTATGATGTCTAGATAAGCTCCATTTATATCTATTTTATTGAATGTTGGTATCCTAAATGGATGTTGAATCTTCTCAGACACTTTCAGCATCTGTTAAGATGATCATGTGATTTTTTTGGTCTTCCTTTTGTTGATCTGGTGAACGACACTGATTGATTTGCATATTTTCAACTACTCTTGCATTCTTGGGGTGAAATCTACATGACTGTATTTGGTTTGCTAGGTTATTGTTTGTTGCAGATTTTTATCTTATGTCTATCAGAGCTATTGAGCTATAGTTTTTTTCTCTTTTATTAATTGGTTTTTTTTGGTTTTGGAATCACGTTAATGGTGCCCTCATAGAATGTGTTGGGGGGGTTTTCCTTGCTCTTCAGTTATTTTTGAAGAGTTTGTGTAGGATAAGGTCTTAGATCTTTAAAAATTTGGTAGAATTCTCTTGAGAAGCCATCTGGTTCTAAGATTTTATTCTCAAAGAAAACCATCAAAAAACAGAAAAGAAACATACAGACTAGAAAAAAAGTCATTGCAGATCACACATCTGACAAGGGGATATTCTCCAAGATTTTCAAAGTTCTTATGTAATCCAACAACTAAATATAAACAAACTTATCAAAAAAAAGGACAAAGAAACTAAATAGACATATTTTTAAATAAGATAGTCAGAGCACATATGGACACATGAAAAACTGTACATTACTTTCTACATAGGAAATGCAAATCAAAACTACATGAAATATCACCTCAACCTTGTGAGAATGGATCATATTAAAAAAAGTGGAATCATCTGGTATTTTTCTTTTGCCTTCTGACTTGCTTCGCTAAGCATAATCCCCTCCAGATCCATCCATGTTCCCATGAATGAGTCTAGTTTTTCA
>JAGFMF010011774.1:2158912-2180391 GCA_019455555.1 Galemys pyrenaicus | reverse complement strand
CCCCCCCTGGCCGGCAGCAGGGATCGAACTGGTGCTGCAGTGGCTGCGATTTGCTTCGTAGTGCGTTGCTTAACCCACTGCGCCACCAGGGGAGGCCCTAAAATATTTTAATAAAAAACAAAGATATGGAAAAAAAAATAAAAATAAAAAAAAAAGTGGAATCAGCCAATGTTGGCAAGGTTGTCATAAAATGAAACTTTCATCTACTGTCCAAGGGAATGAAAGTTAGTGCAACCCCTATGGAAAATGGTATGGAGATTTGTTAAGAAAATAAAAATGTAAATTTCATGTGACTGAGCAATTAAAAACTATGAAAACTCTAATATGAAAAGATTTACCTATGCCTATGTACATAGCAGCACTCAGTTTCAAGTCATAGACCCAACCTAAGTGCTCCTCACAGACAAATGGATAAAGAAATTGTTGATTGTTTGGGATGGAATACTACAGTGGAATACTATAAAGCTGTGAAAAAGATAAAATAATGGCATTTGGAACAAAATGGATATATCTTGAGGTGCTTATGTTAAGTAAAATAAGTCAACAATTAAAAGATAGATATTGGGGGGGGGGTTTACTCATCTGTGAAATATAAATAACCTAAAAATATACACAGGCAAAAGACAGCAGGAATAAATCTTTAAAACAGACAAAGAATATAATGGCTACTAGAGAGAACAGAGGGGAGGGAGAAGGGGATAAGGAAGGGAGGGAGATAAGGTATGGGCCTGGGTGGTTTAAGTCCAGGGTGAGTGGAACCAATGTACATGTGACAAGCAAAAATGTAACCATGACAATTAATATAAAAATTAAAGAAAAAATCAGAGAGGAATCAGAACGCCAGGGTGGATAAGAACAGCAATAATCATGTTCAAAGTGTTGGCAAGTGGGCAAGTATTAGGAATGTGGGCAAGTATTAGGAATGGGGGAAACCTCCATTGCTAGGCTGTTACTCCCCAGCATATTTGCAGGGACTGGGTGGGTGATTATAACATGTCACATGAGTCAGGTCCTGATAAGATCATTACTTCTCTCCCAGGCACTTGCTTCTCAATGGAATTGTTGCTGAGCTGCATCTTTGAGTGGCATCTCTTCAATTCATTCTTCCCTGACTCTTGTAGTTTGCTGACTTGTACATATGTGAATATTCTCTTTCTAATAATTATTAACAAATAATTAATATTAACTAATTATTAAATAGGGATAGCTCAGAAGTCAGAACTGAACCCAGGTGCTTGTTCCATTGAATCAGAGGGAAACTGCATTTCTAAAGCAAGTTTCAGGGCCTCCCTGGTGGCGCAGTGGGTTAAGCACCGCACTATGAAGCAGACCTCAGCCACTGCAGCACAAGTTCAATCCCTGCTGCCTGGCAGGGGCGGGACCCACATGGCACAGCAGACCTCTCCTGCTGTGCCCGCTGCTCCCCTCAGCAGTGTACTTCCGTTGATCTGCCTGTTCTGCTCCCCGCTCTCTGTGGTGAATCCTCTCACCTCCCCACACCTCTGGCCTATACCCCAGTACTTGTATGCATAAATAAATAAAATCTTTAAAAAAAATAAATAAAAAATAAAGCAAGTTTCACTCTAGAATGCCAAGGGTCCAAAACTCACCAGGATCCTTTGTGTATAGCAACAAACGGGATACCCAGGGTGCAAATGGGGGATTAGTATGTGTTCATACACAAATTAACAGACAGGATCATTTCATCCCCAAAACAGACAGTACCAGGTGTATGGCAGTGGCATTACAGTCCCAGCTTCCACCCACAACAATGCTTTATCACTACAGCTCCAAGAAACTTAGCTTGGTGAATAGTGACAGACAAAGCCAAACAGGGTCTATTTCCTATTCCTTTATGTGCCTCTTTGTTCATTCTTGATCTCTGACAAGTTGCAGCTGAAAAGAAAGAATTAATCTCTAGCAAATCCTTTAAAACAACTGTGTATGCGGAGACTTCCTTTATTCAGTTTCCAGTCAGAATGTCACTATAAAGGTAGAGAGGTTAAATGAGACTATCAGAGAACTCTGGACTGAATTGAATTGCTCCACTGAACTGGTAATCTATGGTTATTCAAAATATTGATGAAGGAAGCAGCTGTGGGGGTAGTTTTAACAATATTTATGTCCCAGAGAAAGGAGGTTCAAAGGCAGAAAAAGTTGATATTAGAGAGAAACAGCAAAGACAATAGTTACAGTATGAAAAAAAAAAAAAACACCCAAAAAACTAAGATACTAGATTTGCAAATATGTTCAGCTTCAAGGAACTTCAAGGTCAGACTTCAAGGAAGAGGCAGACAGAACTTGCTCTGCACAGGTTTCTTAGGAGTGCTAGATAGTAGCAGAGCTTTGTGTCGGTGATTGCCTTAAGTAATACTAATACAGTTTTAGGAGACAAGAACATCCCCAGTAAAATATCTAATCTGCATAAGCATTCTAGAACTAAAGAGATGTTGGTCTTTACAGCCTTGTACTCCAAGTATTTACAAGGTAGATGGGACAGAATGTCATTGTTGCAAAATAAAAAGTTTTATTCAGGTGAACTCAATAGAATAAGCTAATGATGATGGAATATCACTGCCTGAGAAGGTTTCGGCTTGAGTCCTCAAATAACTTCTACAAAAACACTAGGACACTACAAGACCATCCTTTTCCCCCATGTTAGTGCATTATGATGAAGCTGAGAATCTGGAAAACATCTCAGCAGAGTCCACTTTAATCCCTGATTAGGATTCAATTACTAATGTGCGCCCATTGTATTGTGCATTTGTATTCATACTTATTGCCTTTGAGTCAGCTAGGTCATTATTTCCCTCCCAGATACTTGCTTCTCAGTGCACTTGTTGCTGATCTGCATCTTTAAGTGGTATCTATTCAACTCATCCTTCTTGGGCTCCTGTAGCTTGCTTATTTGTACGTGCGTGAATATTCTCTTTCTAGTCTACTGGCCTCATTTAAATAGGGTTCTGAATAGTCATGTTCACACAGTGCATATATAGTGTATATTTGTGCAGTAGTTACATTTTCTTAAATTTTCTAGAATATAGAGTCCAACCTCCTTCCTATTATTAGAAGTTGGGGGAGCAGAATTTGAATAATTCCAACATAACTAATTATGTTGCTTAATCACTTAAGAGTTTAATGAAGTGGTTTAGTTACTCAATCTGCAGGCTATTTCTGAGCATTTATTAAATGTGAGGCACCCTGCTAAGACTTTGAGGCATCCGAATGTATCCAATCTTCAGGATTTTTTTTTACCTGGAAGAAGCAGCTGCTGCTCCTATTTCCTGCTGGTTACTCTGAATTAAATTCATTGGTGTTTGTTCCAGCTAGGGGAGAGAGAATAGCCAGCAAGCCACAGTGTCTGCCATTAGCCTGGATTCAGCAAGGCATGGACCAATGAAATGGTAGAGGATGCTGTCTCCTCTCTCTGGTCACTAGTCTTTTGATGCAGCAATATATGTATTAAATCTTTACCTCTCAGTATTCATGTTTCCAGATTCTGGGATAATGTGCTCAGAGATTGAGATGTAGCTGTGTAACTCTCAGGGTAAGGGGAGGATCCAGGCTCTCTGCCTCGCCCTAAGGAAGGGTACGGGGAGGAGAAACCAGAAAAGACTGGGAAAAAGTCTGAGAAGGGGAGAGAAGAAAGAAGAAAAATGATAAATAGAGAGATGAGAAAGAAGAGTGGAGGAGGCACATGGAGCAGAGAAATATATAAAGCAGAAACTCTGCTTCTCAGCCTTGGATTTGTACCAGGGATTTGGGAGATATGGAAGGAGGCACTTGAAAAAAGACATACATGTGGGCAAGAAACCCGTGGGGAGGCTGACAATTGCAACATTTATCTTAATTTTGATTTGGACCTTTTCCTTCCAAACTTGTCTGTCCCCTTCTGCTCTTTTCCTATGGGTCCCCACCAGAACGTGCTTACACTCTTGGCAGACTTTTGCACCTCAGTAGCCCCACTTTGACTCATTTCTGTTTGGTTGGGCATTTGCCCATGAGGTGATGGATAACTTTGGGTGTTTCATGGGTGTAGCGGCAGGAAGGATGGCACAGGAACAAGGTTCAGGGTGGTTCTTAGCAGACCGGTCAAGGAAGGAGAGTCTCAGAGCCCTCGGTGGCTTTTCATACTTTAGTAGAGGTGGCCAGGTACATGGCAGGCAGGGGTGCCGGGGTCCAGGAGGCTGGCAGGCCTCCCGGCCCCCAGCGCATCTCATCCTCTCGGCTGCTTCTTCTCTCTCTGCTGCTGCTGCTGCTCCTTCGTCCTATTGGTTGGTCGGTCCTCGCAGTTCTGGCATCCTCATGACACCACCCATTTATGCCTGTGTCCCAACTAAGGTGCGCCCACTTGCGCATGCCCACCCTGGAGTGCTCGCAGCACCGCAGGTGTCCATCATCACAGTGGTGGGAGGGTGGAAAGACCTGATTGTTCTCTGACCCTAGAGTCCACCTCCTCAGGTTTTTCCACCATACAAATTATACATCAATAAAGCAATGCAGCAAAATACAACATAACACAAATAAACACATACGCCTAGGCAGGGCACCAACCTAGGGGCAAAAGACAAGATTATTGGCACCAGCAGATGATCTACCACATCTGCTGCCGAAGACACTGGTCATATGAGGCAGGAACCACTCACGGCATCTGCCGTCACACACCAGGAGCCATCAGGCTTCCTGCCCTTCTCTGGCTGTGGTCTCAGCCACAAGCCACACACCGCACCCACCCCCAGGATGCTCTCACTCTCGGGATTGGCAATTCTATACTCTGGGGGTAATCGCCCAATCCCCAGGGTACTCTCTGCTGTCACTCCAACACTCACATGTGACACGCAGCCCCTGCACTCAGGCCAACCCTGTGCACACGCACACATGGGTCGGGGATCCGTGGATACAAGCTCCACATGCGGCCTCTCTTGGGTCCCCTTCTTAGGCTGTGGGCTCCACCACAAGCCACATTCCCGTCCCGTCCCCCAAGGACAGTTCCTCAGCTCCTCACCCTCACTTAACAAGCAGGGCATCACCTACAGGTGATTTTAAGAAACTCACCGGCCTTCTCTAACAAACAGGCTGCTTACCAGCCACTCTGGGTTTCCCCAACTTAGTGCCAGCTTTTGCCTTCTCTAGGCTTTTTCAGGCTGCTTTCGGCCATCAAGGCTCACTGGCCATGCCTCTATTTCATCTCCTGGGGTGTACAAACAATCATCCACCCCCAGGATTCCATAAACACCACCTGCCAAATTTTCTCAGTCTTCTGACGGGATTGTCAGTCCAAGTTTGTTAGTCCTTTCCTTGCGTCAGCAGTGGGCGAGCTCTGAATCGTGGTCCTCTTTCGGTCTGCTGCCTCAGGGGTCGTGGGCTGGTCTTCGCGCACGTCTCCTGCTTTACTTGAGGTCTTGTCCTGCAGCTCCCAGACCGGTCCACCTCCTGCACTCCTGCAGCATCTCAGGCTCTTCCCGCAGCGTCCTGGTCTTCGGCCACCTCCTGTGCTGCCATTGCTCTGCCAAGTTACATGTCCATGGCCTGCCGCCTCTCAGTCCCTCCTGCGGTCTTCAGAGGGCTCCGCACCCATCTGCATTGAACCATCCTGCCAATTGTAGCGGCAGGAAGCGGCGTGGCACTCTGGGCAGGTTTGGGATGTTTCTTAGAAGACAGGTCAAGGAAAGGAGTCTTGGAGCCCTCAGTGGCTTTTCATGCTTTTATTAGTAGAGGTGACCAGGTACATGGCAGGCACGGGTGCCAGGGAGCTGGGAGGCCTCCCAACCCCTGGCGCATCTCACCCTCTTGGCTGCTGCTGCTTCTCTCTCTCTGCTGCTGCTCCTGCTGCTTGTCAGTACTGTCAGTCCTGTTGGTTCTGGCATCCTCATGACGCCGCCCTGTCAAACTCAGATGCACCCACTTGCGCACGCCCACCCTGGAATGCTCGCAGCACCGCAGGTGTCCATCATCGCAGTGGTGGGAGGGTGGAAAGACCTGATAGTTCTCTGACCCTAGAGTCCACCCCCTCAAGTTTTTCCACCATACAAATTATACATCAATAAATTTTTAATTATATTCTTTCTCTTTCTTTATTGCATACTTTGGGGGTCTGAGAAAAGTTAATCAGGCTTTTCCACCTTTCTGCCATGGTGGACACCTGCAGGCATGGGTGCGGAGGGCCAGGGGCTGGCAGGTCTCCTAGCTCCCAGCACATCTCACCCTCTCAGAGCTTTGCTGTTCTCGTCTCATTCTGCTGCTCTCACTGCTGCTGGCATCCTCATGATGCCACCTCTATATAAGCCTGTGTCCAAACTCAGGTGTGCCCACTTGCACATGCCCTCCTAGGCATGTGTGCAGCACCGCAGGTGTCCAAGATGCAAACTATTCTTTGAAGTTCACAGTAATAGTAAAAAAGAACATGAGAGAAATACCAATAACACACTTATGCTCTGAGTACTGACTGAATCCTGGGCATGTGTCAAGCATTTTATATTTTTAAAGATTTATTTATGTATTTATACAAGAACTGGGATATAAGCCAAGGTGCAGGGGGTGAGAGGAGTCACTAGAGACAGAGTGAGGAACAGAACAGGAGGATCTACTGAAATATGCTGCTGTGGGTTGCAGCAGGTGAGGCAGGAGAGGTCTGCTGCACCATGTGGGGCCACTCCTTGGCTGCAGATTGAACTTGTGCTTCATTGGCTGCTGATAGCTTCATAGTGCTGCACCTTAATTCCTTGAGTCATTATTTTATAATAAAATAAACATTTTATAATATAATATGTGTCAAGCATTTTATAATATAATAAACATTGTTTTGTTCAATATTCATGGCAATACTAAGATTGGTAATATTCTCATTTTAGCAGTGGGATAATTGAGGATGAAAGAGATTAAATAACTGAGCCAGGACCACACAACTCAAAAGAGGCAGAGCTCACATTTTCAGCAAAAATCAATAATGGGTCTATTATATTCCACAGATGGTGAAATCACAACTCCAGATTCCCTCTCCTTTCTCATCAATCTATGCCTATGGGATAATATCATAGGGTATGACTAACCATTGTGGTGAGAAGTAGAATGATGAAACTACTTAGCTGGAAGCAATGTAGAAAAAAATTATGAAAGAGAAAGGAGAATTCAGAGGGGGAGAACCCAGAGCTCAGATGTCAGAGCTGAGGATACAGAGCATTGTTGCCATGCTGAGATCTGATCAAGGATCTCCCTATTGAGTTTGCCTGAATAGACTTCAGAACTGTTTTGTACTGCTAATTAACGTGCATTTCTCCTTATTTGGACTGGGATGTCCATTACTGTTTTCCTAACTATTGTATATTAAGAGTGGTTGGTGAAGGTAACTGGTCTTTTAGTTTCATCTGTTCACAGATGGGAAGACATAGCACTTAATGGGATACAGTTAGATCCTCATCCATACCTGATTTAACAATGAGATTATGGATGTTTGAGTTCATGCAGTTTAGATGAGATTTTGAAATTTAATGTGTGATGTGATGACATTCTTTGAAACTTAGTGACTGCACATGCATTTTCCTTATTAGAGGGGCAGATTGTGGTAGGAAGAATTTTAGATGCTGCCAAGATATCTACCCATAAATATGTTTTATCACATGGCAAAGGTATTTTGAACACATAATTAAAGTTCCTTATAAGTTAAAATTAACATAGAGAGATTGGGTCTCCCTAGTAGTGCAAGGGGTTAAATCACAGCACTATGAAGCTATCTGTAGCAACTGCAGCACAAGTTTGATTCCTGAGCAGGGGAGTGACCTATATGGCACAGCAGACCTCTCCTGTCTCCCCTGCTGCAACCCTCAGCAGTGTATTTCAGTCAGTCAGCCAGTTCTGCTCACTACTCTGTCTCTGGCGAATCCTCTCATACCCCACACCTCAGACCTGTACCTAGATAAATAAGTCTTAAAAATAAAAAATAAATAAAATAGAGAGATTATCTGGCTCACATGAGCCCTTTCAGTGCTGAGATAGAAAAGGACAGAGGAAAGGAGAAAAAGGAGGAGCTGAGAGCAGTCCCTGATCTGACAGATTCATGTAATTGCTAATTTCAAAAAAGTATAACAACTAAATTAATATAGCAACAAGGATATTAAAAACTTTGTTTAGTCACTCTGGCAGGTGTGCAAGGAGAATGAATTGGAGATGGGGAAAGGAAAACTACTTGGCAATTCAACTCCACCTGAAGAACAGGTAATCCTGTAATAATCTAAACTCTGGTGATGAATTAAAGCCAATTAGAGCAATAACAAATCCAAAACCTTGATCAACTTCTATCAAAGCTGACTGAATTCTCTACAGTAACAGTCTAGTTTAACTCATGCTCATTTCTAGACCTCCGTATTCTTTGCTTAAGGACCTTCATTTAATCAGTCAGACATTATGAGACCAACCAAAGAGAAGGTAAAAGAACTCATTTTTTAATAAAGTACTCATTTTTGAGTGTTGATTTTGTATCCTGCTACTTTGCTAAACTTTAGCTTGATTAGATTCTCTGTAGAGATTTTGGGGTTCTCTGTGTATATTATCATATTGTCTGCAAACAGTGATAATTTTACTTCTTCTTTCCCTATTTGGATACCTTGTATACCTTTTTCTTGTCTTATTGCTCTGGCCAGGATTTTGGGGAGGGGTGGGGGGTGTTGAGGGCAAATGGGAGCACGGGGGACTGAGATGATGGTGCACTGGTGATATGGTGATGGGGAATGCATGGGAATTACAATTGATGTCAAATATATATAAATTTAAAAATGTTTTTTAAAAAATAGATAAAGTACTCAACAAAACAGACTCAGAAGTGACCTATCTGTGTGGGAATTGAAAATAATTATGATTGCTATGCTAAGAGTTCATGAACATCTGTTCCCATATGGGAATATGGACTGAGAGATAGAAACTATAAGACTCAAATAGAAATACTAGAAGTCAACAAATAAAACATCCTTGTAGAGATGAGATATTCCTCCAATAGTGGACTTGACAGCTTAGAAAGGAGCAAATAAATACAGATCAGTGGAATTTACCCTTGAGTGCTGTAATACAAATGCTATAACAATGAGAAAAGGAAAAAAAGCATAAAAAAGCCATGCAAAAAATATCCATCTAACATATGTATAAGATTAATCCTAGAGGAAAAGAAATGATTACAGAGAAGCGATGATTGTTAAAAACTTTCTTTAAATAATAAAATAAACTATGCAAACTATGAAGTTCATATAAACTCAGCTAGGATAAATATCACAAAGGGGGAGAGAGAGAGAGAGAGAGAGAGAGAGAGAGAATCTAGATAGACTGTAATCAAATAGTTTAAAATTAAAAAAAAAAAGATTCCAAGAAATAAAAGACTTATTGCACCCAGAGAAACAACATATTCTTGGCATCTTCTCATCAACAACCGTATAAACCAAGATAGTAGGAAATAAGTGAGTTCAGCATTCGCAATGTCATGGAAAGTAACAATATTACCAGGTAAGAGTATTAGCAGGTAAGAAAGAGAAAAAAATAGAATCAAAAACATGGAATTTGATGTCAACTAAATATGAATTGAATCCAAATGGAAAGGGAAGAGCAGTGGATCTCCATTATGTCCTTAGACTCCAGTCTGTCTTGACATTCACTTTTACACTTGTTATTTATAACAGATATCTGGGTTTTATTCTTAAATACAGTTTAAGCTCTCTGAATTTGCCCTTGTAAAGTCCTCTTTCTTGGGTTAAGGAAGAGACAACCTTCTCACCATCTCAGTTCTTCCATGAAGAATAGCAATGCTATCTCTAAAAATACAGCTCATTCTCTATTTTTCAACCTAGGTGCTTTATAACCTTAAATGAGTTAATGATCTAATGATAGTTGATTTGGTAATTTAATTCCTTAAGCTGTCTTTTATATGTGGCCTACAACCAAGTTCTCTATTGAAGTTTTACACATTTAAATATTCTATATTTTATATTTTATATATTTTTAGAATATAGTACATTCTATAATATATAATATAAAATAGTCTACATTTTATATTTTATGTGACAATGCTTCTTAACTGTTATTTTGTTTAAAAATCACTTGTTTTCTGAAATAGAATTGCTTGGGCTGAATAATGGCACCCTAACCCCAAAGATGCCCATTTTCTAATCTCTAGAACTTTAGAATATCACTTTATATGGTAGAAGGAACTTTGAAAATAGAGTAAGTATATTCAGGTCGGAAGATTATTCTGCATCTGTTCTGTGCTTCCTCTATATAAAAAGGGAAGCAAAAGATGAGAGAAGTAGGACATATGACAACTTAGATAAGGTGTTGTGAAAGAAGGAAGGGATAATGAATGAGGGATTTGAGACTGTCTCTAAATACTAGAACATGCAAGTTAAACTTAACTTAAGCTGAGTGAAACTGATTTCCAGAACAGTAAGAAAATACATTTGAGTGGGTTTAAACTACTAAATTTCCAATAACTTTTTACAGTAGCAATAAGAAACTATATCCAGTGCTTGGTAAACTATAAATTTCAAAGTAGCACTTCCAGAGATTCTGGAATGAGTTCTTTAAGAATCTTGAGTTTTTAATATGCACTTTGGTGATTGTGATGCTTTTGGTTTGTAAAATATATTTAACAAATGCTAGGTATATTTTATCATGAGCAATGAGAATTCAGGCTTTTTGGTTTGTTTAGTAATTTCTTTATAACACTAACTTGACACATGGTGAGATGATATATTTTTGAGATGATATTTTATACATTCTCCCCAAAAAGGCAATTATAGAACTAAGCATTATTATTATTTAGTTTTGCTCTTAGAGTAAAAAATTTAACATGAAAAAAAAATTTAACATGGAAAATAATTTTTCCCTCTAGAAGAACTTATTATAATCTGACAATGGTAAATGTTTTCAGCTGTCTGGATCTTCTCTACTTCATTTGAGAACAAGGAGGTCAAGTTCAGACAGTTATTTCCTAAAATCAATTCATCCCAATGTACCCTGCAAGGTACAGTTAAGCTCCCATTTTTATTTCTTTTCTTTATCAATTTTCCCCATGTGTTCCTCCAAATGACTTTGATTTTTTATTTTGCCTAGATGTAGACACATTTATAAAACTTTCCATTTTAATAATGATAGCATGTGATGGCCCCTAGAATAGCCCCAGAATGGCCCAATTGGCACAGGCAATTTTTGGGACCTCATGTAATCATCTGAGGTTCTCCTAATCTTCCAAAATGCTTGATTATGAATAGCAGGATTAAATTAAAATTATTCATGTTCTATGGCTAAGACAAAGCACAGAGGAACAAGGATAAACCGAGTATCATCTTAGAGGAAGGTTTGAACCTTCTTGAATAAGAGTATGTTTTTCAAAATTACTTTTATTTCCAAGGTGTTAAGACAGAGATAATTCCACATCCATTCAGTGCCTATTCCATTGTCCTCTGAGAGAAGACTCTTCATAAATATATCACCTCATTTTTTTACTATATAAATAAAATAACTTGGTATCAAAATATAAATAATCCCTGAAGAGAATGAAGTGTTGCTTTCCGTAACTTGGAATCAACCTGTCTCACAAGGACCCCCATCTATTTTCCTTGGAGAAGTCCAGATTGAAGACATAACTTAGCTTAAAGCACTTTTCCACCTTTCATACTAGACAGAGAAGGCTGGGTAGATGACCAGGCACCATCACCAACTTGAGGTACAAAAATGTAGCTTCTTGAATTTCCCTCTCCTCAGCCTATGCTCTTTGTTTAAATTTCCAATTCATACAACATCATAGTTACTTACCTGTGGGCCACTCTCCTCAGGCAAATATCTTGGGTAGCAATTGCATTTCATTTCCAATTTTGTGTTATTGGTACTAAGGTGCCACAGTGGTCCCATGGTGATCAATTGTCAATGTCCCCATTTCTTTGGGGCCTGGGGAAATGATGCTTAATGGTGTCATACAACATTACTATGGATTAATTTTCCACTTAGACATCAACCAAAAGTTACTTTTTTTCAAAGACAAATTTTGATAGATCTCATCTCAATGATTCCTCATTGATGCGAATTCAAACCAGAGATCAAAATGCAGGCTGGAGAGAGAACTGAAGAGTCAGGTTGACAATCAATCATAAGACAGTTCCAGAGCCATAAAAAAGGCAAGCAGTCAACAATTTTCAGAGCATGATGAAACTGTATGCTCTCATAGGAATCAGTGGATGGAGACTTGATTTAAAAAGGAAATTTGAACATTTGCATATGAAAAGGCGAGATACCTTCTTCAGAGAGCAGTAACTGCTCTAACTCATTGATGTATTCTTTCCAACCTAAATGAGGTGAGGTAAACAGCAAGGTCACACAGAGGAGAATCAGCAGAACTCACCAACCCTTGACACCAATCAGTCAAAGAAAATTCCATCTGAAAGCACTCTTTTAGGGGGAGAATGATTTTCTTCTGCCAATCTCCCAGACCAGACTCTCTTCTTTCCTTATAAGAAGCCACTCCTGGAAAAGACAACTAATCCAGACCATTCTTTGGCCTCTATTGATAGTCAAACCCCTCACTAGAGAAAGTAGACTTTGCTTTCTGCTTTTTCACATCTGGTGCTCAGATATAAAAGGCAAATTTGCGTTGTCTGTCATCTTGTTGAAGAGTCCCCAACTTGAAAAGGGGAAACCCTCCCACTGCATGTCTGATCTCTTATAAATTGTAAATAATCCTAGCCAGTGAGGTCCTCTCTGCAGGCAGCAACTTGTTAATCTGTTGTTCTCATAGTCTGCCTCTGGTATTCATAGGCACTCTGACTACTGGATCTAGATTTGGGAAGAAGTGGAAAATTCCACGTGAACTTAAAACCTAGAATACTTAATACAGATTTACTAGACAAAGCCCCCTTCTCTCCTTATTAATTATATTTTCTTGATGATTTTACGTTTTTTTTTTTTCCTGGTAATCCTAGCCAGTGAGGTCCTCTAGTGAGGTCCAATTAGTATAATTGACATATAACTTTGTGTAAGTTTAGGGAATATCATGGTCTGATGTAGGTATATATTACCAAATTATTACCACAATAAGGTTAGTTAACATATCCATTGCCAGCCATAATACATTTGCATATTTTTAAAGAACATTCAGTATTTATCCTGTTAGCAACTTTAAGGTATATAACAAATATTATTAACTATAGCTACCATGCTGAATATTAGATGCTCAGAATTTCTTAACTGAAAGCTTATATCCTTTGGCATCAGCTCTTGCAACCATCTTTCAACTCTGACTTCTATGAGTTAGGATTTATATTAGATTTCACATATAAGTGATATTACACAATATTTGTCTTTTTTTTGTTTTATTTAATATCCATTTGGTTCATCTATATTATTAAAAATAGTAGGTGCTTCTTTATTATGACTGAATTATATTTTATAATATATATCTTCATATATATGAATAAAGAATCATATATATTTTCTTTATTCAGACATCTGTCAATCTGTATTTAGATTGTTTACACGACATCTATTATAAATAATGCTTCAATGACATTGGGCTTCAGGTATCTTTTAAGACAGTGTAGTTATTTCCTTCAAATATTTATACAGGAGTGGGACTATTGATCATAATGTAGATGCGCTTATTTTTTTAAGGAATCACCTTACTGTTAACTGTAATAGTTATATCAATATGTATTTGTAGCAACAGTACATGAAGGTTCTCTTTTCTCCCCATCCTTGCAATACTTGTTTTTAAATCTCCTTTTGATAATAGACTTTTGATGATTCTACCATGTATAACATGAAGAAGGTGATATCTCATGGGTTTGGTTTGTATTTCCCTGATAAATAGTTATGTTGAACACTTTTCAATATATCTGTTAGCTATTTGTGTGTCTTCTTTGGGAATGTTTGTATAGGCCTTCTGTCCATATTTTTTAACCAGGTTTTTTGTTTTTCTGAAATTTAATTGTATTAGTTATTTACATATTTCATATACACACGTACATATATATATCTGCTATAGGATTTTTTAAAAAAATTTATTTATTTATGCATACAAGAACTGGGGTACAGGCCAGAGTACAGGGAGGTAAGAGGATCCACCAGACAAGAGTGGAGAGCAGAACAGGCAGACCAATGGAAACACACTGCTGAGGGAAACAACGGGCACAGCAGGAGAGGTCTGCCGCACCATGTGGGTCCCCTCCCTGGTCGGCAGCAGGGATTGAACTCATTCTGCAGTGGCTGCCGTTTGCTTCGCAGTAGTTGCTTAACCCACTGCGCCACCAGGGAGGCCCCTGCTATAGGATTTTTATCTGCTATATCTGCTTATCTGCTGTATGATATTTCTCCCATTCCATAGGTTGCCTCTTCATAATATTAATGGTTCTTTCGTTATGCAAAACTTTTTAGATTTAGTCCCACTTGTTTATTTTTTAAAGATTTATTTATTTATGCATACAAGAGCTAGGGTGAAAGCCAGTGGTGTGTGTGGGGGTGAGGGGGCTTGGGATGTGAGGATTCACCAGAGACAGAGCAGGGAGCAGTATAGGAAGTTTGACTGAAATACAGCACTGAGGAAAGCAGCAGGCAAAACAGGAGAGGTCTGATGTACTATGTGGCTTAGCTCCCTGGCCTGGGATCAAGCTCATGCTGCAGTGGCTGGTGATAGCTCCATTGTGCTGTGACTTAACCCCTTGCACCACCAGGGAGATCTACACTTGTTTATTTTTACTTTTGTTGTCTTTGCTTTTAGTGTCATATCTTTAAAACGTATTGTCAAGATCAATGTCAAGGAGTTTACCTCCTTTTTCCTTCCAGAAGTTTTATGTTTTTGGGTCTTTAAGTCTTAAATTCATTTTGAATTACTATTTTGAGTTTTAATTAAATGGGGGTTCGATTTAATTCTTTTCCATGTAGATATCCAGTTTTCCCTATAACATTTATTGAAGACTATCTTTCTCCACTGAATATTCTTGACTACCTTGTCATATATTAATTGCTTGTTTAGACATGGATTTATTTTTGGACTTTCCATTCCATTTATTTAATCTGTCTGTTTTTAAGCTACTACCATACTGTTTTACTACTATAGCTTTGCAGTATATTTTGAAATCAGGAATTGTTATACCTCTAATTATTCTTTCCTATCAGGATTGTTTTGGAATATTATGTAGTTTAATATAATTTTTTTTTAGAGATTTATTTATTTATGCATACAAGCACTGGGGTACAGACCAGAGGTGTGGGGGTGTGTGTGAGAGAGGATTCACCACAGAGAGCTGGGAGCAGAACAGGCAGATCAACCGAAGTACACTGCTGAGGGGAGCAGCGGGCACAGCAGGAGAGGTCTACTGCGTCATGTGGGTCCCCTCCCTGGCCGGCAGCAGGGATCGAACTCGTGCTGCAGTGGCTGCGGTTTGCTTCATAGAGCGTTGCTTAACCCACTACACCACCAGGGAGGCCCAGTTTAATATAAATTTTAGGATATTTTTTCTACTTCTTTATAAAATGCCATGGGAATTTAGACAGGTTTTTCTTTAATCTGTATATGATTTTGTGTTAAAAGGACATTTAGCAATATTGATTGTTGAGTCCTGAATACAGAGTGTCTTCTCACTTACTTGTGTCATCTGTTTTTTTCATCAAAGTCTTAGTTTTTAGTGCACTAATCTTTTACCACCTCAGTTTACTTATTACTAAGTAGTTTCTTTTGGGGGATATTATTATAAATGGATTGTTTTATTTCTTTTATATATTTCATTACTCATATAGAGAAATCCAAATTATTTTTTCTTGCTGATTTTATATCTTGAAACTTTTCTGAATTTATTGATTATAATGTTTTTTGGTTTTTTTATTTTGGTTTTTTCTTTTTGGCTTTTTGGTGGAATCATTAAAGTTGTTTCTGTTTGAAATTATGTCATCAGCAAATAGAGACAATTTTATGTCTTCCTGTCTTATTTGGTTGCTTTTAGTTTCTTTTTCTTATTATTTGCGCTGGTCTGAATTTTTACTACTATGTTGACTAGTAGAGATGAGACTCAACACTCTTGTTTTTTTTTTTTTTTTTAAACATTTACTTACTTATGTGGGTTGGGGTCCAGGCCAGAGTCATGGAAGGTGAGAGGAATCACCAGAGACAGAGTGGGGAGCAGAGCAGGCAGAGCTAATGAAATACTGCTGAGGGGAACAGTGGGCAAGGGAGGAGAGGTCTGCTATGCCATGTGGGTCCTCTCCCTGGCCAGGGATTGAACTTGTGCGGCTGTGCAGCAGATGCTTCACAGTGTAGCACTCAACCCACTGCACTACCAGGGAGGCAGGCCCAGCACTCTTGATCTTAAAGGAAAAAATTTCACCTTTTCATTGGTAAGTATGATATTAGCTGTGAGACTGTCACATATTATCTTTACTTTGTTGTGATATGTTCCTTCTATACACAATTCACTGAAAGTTTCTATCATGCAATGTATTATGCTTCTCAAATGCTTTTTTCCTGCATCTACTGAGAGGATCATCTAGTTTTTATCCTTCATTCTATTAATGTTATATCACACCTACTGATTTACATATGTTGAATTAGCCAAGCATCTCCAAGATAAATCCAACTTGATCAAGGAATATGATCCTTTTAATGTGCTGTTGAATTTCATCTGTTAGCCATTTGTTGAGATTTTTTGTGTCTACATTCATCAGGGATATTGCCCATGGTTTTCTTTGTTTGTTTTATCCTTATTTGACTTTGATATTAAAGTATTGTTGGTCCCACAAATGAATTAAAGAGTGTTTCCTCTTCTTCATTCTTTTGGAAGAATTTGAGAAGGATTTCTCTTAATTTTTCTTTAAATGTTTTGGGGGATTCACCAGTGAGACCACCTGACTCTAGGCTTTGTTGTTTCTAGGAGGCTTTATTTTTCTTTGTTCTAAATGCTCTGGAAATGGACCTGACAGCAAAGTGACCACCTTTCCAAGGGTTAGCAGAATTCCTAAAGATAACAATTCATCCAAGAGTGTAACTTTCATGCGGAAGCTAATCAATCAACCTCATGTTTTGAACTCTTATACTCTGGAACAATGTTTTCCTGCTTTACTCACTCTCAGCCAGATGTTACAAAACTAAGGACAGCCCCTGTGTCTCATAAAACTGCTAAATGTATTCAAACTAGACAATATTTAACATGAGTAACCTGTTTTCCCTTGCCCTTTCTGCAAAAACTATAATATAGGCTATTGCTCACATTTTCCCCTCACACCCTATGATTTCTGACAATCCTGGTGTTTGTCTTGTAGCCCTGAATAGAATAGCATTCTCCTCCTCTTGAGCATCTGTGAGTAACAAGCTATCTTTTCAATGACAGTCATTTCCTGATCTGCTGATTTCATCATATCTTTTTTTTTTTTAAAGATTTTATTTATTTATACATACAAGAGCTGGGGTACAGGCCAGAGTCCAGGGTGGTGAGAGGATTCACCAGAGACAGAATGGGGAGCAGAATAGGCAGATGGACTGAAACACACTGCTGAGGGGAGCAGCGGGCAAGGCAGGAGAGGTCTGCCGCGCCATGTGGGTCCCCTCCCTGGCCGGCAGCAGGGATCGAACTCGTGCTGCAGTGGCTGCGGTTTGCTCCATAATGTGTTGCCCAACCCACTGCGCCATCAGGGAGGCCCTGATTTCATCATATCTTAATCACAAAATCTACATTTTAAAACATCTTCACTTTATACTTGCAGACTATTCCTCATATTATAGAAGGTTATAATGTCATTTATTCTATTTCTCAGTTTCTTTGCAGTTAGAGGCAGACATGGATCCAGTTCTAGTCAATGAGACAAAAAGAGAAGTCTCTGATAAAGCTTCTGGAAATAATATTCCTCCAAAATAAAAGTAAAGAGATGTGGACAGAAGTCTGTCTGCTCTTTTAGACTTAGTCTTTAGCATAATTGTGTTAAAATAGGATATTAGGTGAAATTGTCATCAGGTGATGATGAAGAAGCACATAATAAAATGAAAACCAACACACCGAGGATCATGACAGGCAGAGAGAAAATACCCGGATCACAGAAAACATTATTGAAACCATATATAGCCTAGTTATCATGACTTGGTATGTAAGACAAAAAAAATCCCCACCATTAAAGTTAGTTTCAGTAACATATTCTGTAACTTGAACCCAACAACATTGTAAATGACATAACCTGATTTTGGTAACAATGCAGAGCTCTCCCCAAATTGTTAAATTGGGGCTTCTTTTCTCAATTGGCTTCTAATCCTTGTGTCTTTATACATGAAACAGAACCCCAGAAATTCTAGAAGAAAACAAAACAAAACAAACTCATGCCATTTGCAGCAAAACGGATAGAGTTGAAAGGGATTATGTTTTAAAAAATCAGAAGAAAGACAAATAGTTGATGTTATCAATTTTAGAGAAACCAAAGGATCAAATAAAGTCAAACTTAAAAACTAACCCTTGAAATAAAACTGAGGTATTTTAGAGGGGGACAGTGGACAAGGGAGGAATGAGAAGAAACACAATGGACTATGGTGGTATAGCATGGGTTCTTTGGTGGTGGGAATACTATGGTAACAGTCCCTGAAGGGGGTGTCCTATACTTCCAAAATACAAACAATGACATGAACTAACATTATTACCTCAATAAAAAATTTTTAAAAACACAAAGAGCATTTATAGTTTATTGTAGATGACTAGGATTGAACTAACTATATCATGCTGTAAGAATATCTCTTCATATTTTATGCTTTATAAGACCAATGGGGCCTCTCTAGTGGTGCAAGATGTTAAGTCTCAGCACTATGAAGCTATCTGATGCCAGTGCAGCACAGAGTTTGACCCAAGGCCAGGGAGTTGACCCACATGGCACAGCAGACCTCTCCTGCCTCGCCACAGCTCCCCTCAGCAGTGTGTATCAGTCGATCTGTCTGTTTCATTCCCCACTCTGTCTCTGGTGAATCCTCTCAACACCCCACCCCTGCACCTCTAGACTGCACCCTAACTCTTGTATACATAAATAAATAAATCTTTAAAAAATATCAAAAAATAATTTCATTGTATTCATAAACTTACATGCCTCTAGCTAACATTGAAGTTAGATATGTTGATTAAAGAGGTAGCTATTGTGTGGTGATTAAAACTAAAATCCATAGAAGCAGTCAATCTCAATTTATAACCCTGGTTTGGCATCTTACTATATGTATAATAATGAGGAAACAACACAAATTGCCTTAATTTTCTCATCTTTAAATGAGACAATGACAATAGTAGGTATGGTAATTTATGTACGTAAATATAAATATATAATCTCCTTGAAAACAATGTGGGATGCTTAATAAATGGAAATGCATTAGCTCATATATCAGCTATATTTTCACCAGTTATTACTTCATGTGGTATTTTGCATTAGTCACAAAACAAAGAGAAGGTACTTCAGGAAATGTTCCAGAATATAGTTTTCACTATCTTTGTAACCCTTTACATTTTGTCCATTCTAACCTACTCTTCTGCATTGTAACTTAATTTTCTGAAACATGATTATTGGTAACAGTCCCAGAAGCTCAATAATTTGAGTAATGTTTGCCCTTACTGATTTTATTTGTCAAAATATTTTTTGCACTGAATTCCAGCATGACGAGAGACAGAAGGGATTGCTATGAATACATTAGAACTACTTTATATTTTCAACAGATTTTCTGACAATTAAGGCAATCTCTGAAACAGACCACCTATTATTATCACCTGAAGAAACTCACAACTATGTGGCCATTACTATTAAGTTCCTACATCAAAATCTATGCAAGCACTACATCAAGTTATCTGATGTTCACTAACCTAAACTTCTAAAAGCTTTTGTAATACTAGAGGGTCTGGGAATGGAGCCAGGTGTCCAGGGTCAAATAGTTAGTAGAGCTAAAAATAGCACAGTCATCTATTTTGGTTCTAAGTTTTTTTTTCCTTACTTGAAATCCTACAACTTTCCACAGTGGGAATATTCCTAAAATTGTTTTTGTGATTTGTTACTTGGGGATAAAATACAACAAAACGTTACCATTACTGACATTTAGTAAGTTGACAATTCTGTGCATCCCTTGTCCCATCTACTGCAAGAACATTTTCATCACCCCAAAGCCTAGCATTGTATTCATTAAGCAGTCACTCCCATGTATCTTTCATCCAGCCTCTCTGATAACCACTAATCTTCCTCCTGCTACTATGAATTTTCTTATTCTGAATATTTCATATAAATGAAATAATTACTTACTGGTTCTTAAATTGGATTTTTAAAAATACAGTATAAGACCAAATTATTGAAATTGAACTCAGAATGCAGTTTCTATATATCTTGAGAAAATAAATGTGATTGGAGATATTAATTTACACAGGAAAACTATTGCTAAAAGAACTTATAGTTTTAGAGATTTCGATCTGTCTCAATCACTTGTTGACATTGTGATGCTAGGAAAATAATTCTAGATAACATTCTTGACCTTAGGGCAGTCAATCCATACCATATCGAGGTCCAATATTAGAATGTTACTGTAGCAGCAGGTAGGCATACGGAGCAAGTTCGGGATGGTTCTTACAGACGGGTCAGGGAAGGGAGTCTTGGAGCCCTCGGTGGCTTTTCATGCTTTTATTAGTAGAGGTGGCCAGGTACATGGCAGGCATGGGTGTCGGGGGGCTGGGAGGCTGGCAGGACTCCCAGTCCCCGGCGCAGCTCACCCTCTCAGCTGCTGCGCTGCTGCTTTCACTGCTGCTCTTTGGTCTGTTGGTCGGTCCTGGGGTCCTCATGTCGCTGCCCATTTAAGCTTGTGTCCAACTCAGGTGTGCCCACTTGTGCGTGCCCCTCTAGGAATAGCTCGCAGCACCGCAGGTATCCATCATCACAGTGGTGAGAGGGTGGAAAGACCTGATTTCTCTAACCCTACAATTACCTACTGCTACACTATGTTTTCAGAATAAGTCTTAACTCTAGTAGCAGCAGCCTGCAGTACCATCCATATAATCCTAGGTATAGGAACATCATAACACTTAGCGCCACCCCAAATATAATCCCAGTGAGATTTCTATTTTACCTTGAAATTTGACTCTTAAACTATCCCTTGACTTAGCACTTTGTTTCCAGAAAATTGTCATCAAGTAGAATACATCTTGTTTTGTTGCGAATGTGCTCCCACTCTGTGCTCTGAAGCAGAACACTTTCAGTGGACTATCTGCAGCATAGGACCAGGCCTTACAACCAAGTTGTGCCTTTCCTAGGAGTAACAAGCATGATTTTCCTGCCTTCCTAGGGAATATCACTATCTAAACATTCCAGATAAGTCATTTGATGATGCGTATTAAAACAGTGGTGGGCCTCCCTGGTGGCGCAGTGGGTTGAGCAACGCACTATGAGGCAAACCACAGCCACTGCAGCACGAGTTCGATCCCTGCTGCCGGCCAGGGAGGGGACCCACATGGTGCAGCAGACCTCTCCTG
>JAGFMF010011774.1:2134873-2158771 GCA_019455555.1 Galemys pyrenaicus | reverse complement strand
GCTCTCTGTGGTGAATCCTCTCACCCCCCCCACACCTCTGGCCTGTACCCCAGTGCTTGTATGCATAAATAAATAAATCTTTAAAAAAAAAAAAAAACAGTGGTGAGCTAGCTCTAAAGCCAGCATCCCACAACTCTAGTCTTATTAGAGGGCAATCTTAATATAAAATGGGTTTGCCTGACTGGGGCCTCACCTAAGTGCTCGAAAGGAACTTATAATAAGCTTCAACTGCAGGTACACACAACAAAGGTTAATAAAGGGTTTTATTTATAAAAGAAGGGGAAATAAAGTAGTGAATAGCATAAGGAGAAGAGAGGGATATATCTGTAAATGTGTTCTACTAGTTCTTCTGAGCTGGAACCCAACGGCGTGCTGAGAGCTGGCTCTGAATGAAGAGAGCTCCTAAGTCTCACATCTCTGGTTAAATCCATTTAATTTAAATCTCTGGTTAAATCCGTTTAATTTAAATCCACCCTTAGGTCTCTGTGATCTGCTCTTCAATAATGACTTCACAGGATTTGTGGTTCTTGGATGTTGTTCTCTGGAGTGGGGGTTGGAGTCCATAAACCTATTTGTGTAATCCATTAAGGACACCCTTTCCCCATAACAGTTTCATCCCGTGGTTTCCTTTACTCCCAGAGGTTGATGTTGGGGAGACTATAGCAAAGCCCTTGAGTGCCTCATCTGTGACAGCTGCATCTCATTATCACCCCTTGCCCAGGTTAATTGGTTCAAGGTCACAAGTTCATCAGTGATGGGGGTAGAATTTGAACCAAAGAAACTTAGTGCCAAAGCCTGGATGGACTATCAAATGTTGGATTATAGTTCCCGAACAATTCAACCTAAAAAGTTTTTTCCATATGGCTTATATTGTTGCTAATGAATGATAGACTAGGTCCAATGGAAGTCAATAAGAAGATCATTTGCTGCATGTTCTAACAATACTAACAATGAAATTCTGTTATCTCATGAGGAAATGAATTCTGAAGCAGTAACAGTTTTCAAGCAGAGATTAGAACAAAATATTTGGGAATTACAGTAAAATGTGCTCCTGCTGTGAAAATGGCAGCTGAGATTTGATGAGCTCAGAGTTTCCTTGTAAGATTCCATGAATACAAACCTCAGTACACTGGGAGAGATTAGCCTGGCTGAGTCGGACTGCCCTCTGAGAGGTCACTCATGCACTGGTACTGATCTTCAATAGTCCTAAGAATGACGGAAGATGCCCCCATTTCACAGAGGGAGAGATTGTTCTCAGATACATACACATACATACACAATTAGTAGAGTATGGACATCATCTCAGGTTTTCTGATTCCAAAGATCATATTGTTTTAAACGTCACTTTTGGTTAATGTTGAATTCTTTAGCAACAGTGAAAAATGAGGCATCTGTGCAGGAGGACTTGTCTGATTCATTCCTTACTGTGTTCTCTTTAATTGTTGTAATTTTAATGTAGATGGGGGTGGTGATAGCATTCATAATTATAATTTAAATACCACCTTAATTGACTTTTATTGCTGCTTGGGAGTGGGTCAGGGTTGTACATGGAATATTTAAGTTGAAATGTCGTTTCCAATACTTAATAGAATCCAATTAGGATTTTATTGATTAATTAGTGTCTACATGAAGCATTCTATTTTTCTAAAGGCCAGTAATGCGCCTGACTGTTCCCTAAATGTTAACATATTCAGATAATTATAACTACATCATACTTGCTGCTTAGACTCTGAATTATTTGCTATTACTGGGGTTTCAGATTCAAGTAAAGCAATCTTTTTAAGTAACAATGATATTTAACTAACCTAAAATAATCGTTACAGAAAAATCTCTCTTTAACACCCATTGATTTATGATTGTAAACATGCTAACACCTACCTACACAGAAACTCATTCACAAGTGTTTAAATGTAGCAGAGATGGAACGGACCAAAATGGGAAGCCTATAGTCAACGGATATCCTAGGATTACAAGTATTAAGAAATTTCAAATGACAGTATATACAAGAGAAATACAGGTTAAAATGTCATATCATGTATATCCAACACATGGTGTTTGGTAAAATCTTGTCTCTAAGTTGTCACTTCGTAACTGTTTATTATCACCACCTGTTTTACTGAACTGAGACGAGAACACACTGAGATACTCAGTGCCTAAAGATAGTCAGATGCTTAACTGAAAGAAATTAAGAATAAACAAAAAATATTCAACAAGTTTTAGTTGGTTGGCCAATGCCTGTCTGTAAAGGGTCAATGCTTCCATTACAAATAGAAAGAAAAGCAAAAATAGGTACACAGAGTTGTGGGGCAAATTAAAAAGAATGAAGTGTCTGTGACAAACTATAGAACTCAAGATGAACTCTAAAGGGAATTAAACTTGAGGTTTGGGAACTATTTTCTAGTGATATTCAAAATAATATTGACTCTTTACTATGAACAATATTTTTTGCTGGTTGCCCATGAATGTATGAAAATAAATACCGCTACTGTTACCAGGGCTCTGCGGTATAGACTGCAGAGGAAAAACTGGTGTTCTTCTCATTGCTGCTTAAGCAGCATGAACCATTAGAAAAAACATCCCGGGTTTACCCACCTGCATCAGAAGTTGCTACCTGTGCGCAGGCCTCCCTCTGGCACCAGCCAGGTTGAATGGTCCAATCAAGATGTATCTAGGCTGGAAGCCCTAGAAGTGCACATTAGGTAGCACCGGAGCCGTCCCTGGATCCTGAGACATATATCCTAGCCTAAACTCCTCCTAATCTGCACCTTGAAAAGAAGGAAGAAAGAAACTTTCAGCACCTGACCTCTGGAGAGAGAGAAGCCAAAGAGTTGTTCAGGGACTGGAAGATTGGGTCTGCTTCCGTTGTGGTTGCTGCAGTTACTTGGGAGAAGTGCTGGGGACCCAGAGCCTGATATTTCAGAGAGCTGTTTATCAGATCGATCCGGTGGCTGCTGCCTTTATTGTTGTCTGCTCCAGAGTCTGGGGCTATTCACCTGGACCTTTAGCCTGTTGCTGTGGGCTGCTGTGGCATCATTTCAATGGCTGGGACATTGGGCACCTCTGGCTGCTTGTGCTCTAGGCTCTCTGTTTATTTTTTTTTTTGTAAAGATTTTATTTGTTTATGCATACAAGCACTGGGGTACAGGCCAGAGGTGTGGGGGTGGTGGTGAGAGGATTCACCACAGACAGAGCAGGGAGCAGAACAGGCAGATCAATGGAAGTACACTGCTGAGGGGAGCAGCAGGCACAGCAGGAGAGGTCTGCCACGCCATGTGGGTCCCCTCCCTGGCCAGCAGCAGGGATCGAACTCATGCTGCAGTGGCTGCAGTCTACTTCATAGTGCGTTGCTTAACCCACTGCACCACCAGGGAGACCCTCTAGGCTCTCTTTGATAGGCCAGCACCATCTTGAAAGAGAAGTCTTTTCTTTGGGACTCTGAACACTGTGGACACTATGTGGGGTGAAGTAAATGGCCATTTGTAACTCTTTGTTTCCCCCAGATTGCTAAATAAACCTCATGATTATTGTTTCCTCAATAGGGTACTCTTGTAATTGTGCGTGCAGATGAAGAACTCATAGTGACCTCAACTCTATTGGGCACTATCCTGGGAGTGCCCATATAGCCTGACTTCACATTATTTATGTGCTGGGTACTCCCCCATATACCATTAGAATTTCAAAAATAATCTCATAAGGTATTGATCCTCATCTTACAAACAAAAATGATAACTTAGATAAATTAAAGTTACTTGTCTGAGATCATTCACTGGTGTCCAAGCTGTAAAGTCTGGCCTTACAAGAACTATCTGACAATAATAATAGTAGTTGTGGTCATGGTAGTATTAATAATAGCAGTAGTAGTAGTACTATGCAATGGTCTTGGGTCACACCTTTCCAGTTGAAATGCTGGGGGTAGATCAAGGCCTCTATATCAGATATCTGAGACACAGAAACAAGAATAGGATATAACACATACATAATTATGTTCTTTTATTTATAAATATCTGTAGGAATTGACTCATACAATTATGGAGGCTGACTAGCCCCAGTATCGACAGGAAATACTTCAGAGCTTATGGTTTAGATTTAAGTTCTAAAGCTACCAGGCAGACCGGAGAGCCAAGAAGAGCCAAAGTTTCCATTGTGCTGAGAAGCCGTAGAAGACCTGTGTCTCACATAAAATCATTCAGGCAGAAGGAGTTCCTTTCACACAAGGGAGGGTCAGTTTTTTGTTCTATTCAGACCTTCAACTGATAGGATGAGGCCACCTGCATTAGGGAAAGTAATTTGTTTTATTTGATCTACTGACATATTGTCTACTCAAATGTTTATTGCATCCAGAAAAAAAATTACTTTAACAGAAATACCCAGAAAAATGTTTGACCATTTATCTGAGTATCCTATGATCTCATCAAGTCAACACAAAATTAACTATGCAATTTTGGAGATCCTTGTAGGTAAATCAGGTTCAAAAGTTCTGATACCTCTAGAATGTCCCCACCACTGTATTCAGTATTGTTAAATTTGATTTCATATTGAAATTGCTTGAGGGATTTCCAAAATTACTAATGCCTCAGTTCTACCTCTAGACATTCTGATTTAATAGGTCTGATTTTAATACGAAGTCAGATTTGAGCCGGAGGATAGCACTTGTTCTAAAACTTGGCTGGTGAGTCTTTATTCCTAGTATTCAGGTAGGCCATTATGCAGGGCTGTGGCCAGGGATGAAATTATATACAGAATAACTACACTTGTACAAAGAAAGTCCAGAAATACCTGTCTCCATCTTATTGTAAGGGAAACAAAAGGTAGATTTAGACCTTGTTCCCTTTAGCAGAGATATAAGGAAAGTATTCTTCTTTGCCCTTCAGGACAATACCTTATGACTGCACAATGACATTGGCAAATTGCTGCTCTAGAGAAATTCAGGAATGACAGTCGTTGTTTCTAAACTGTATTTTATAGTTTTTCCACATCAGCACACTTGCTGAAAAGAAAAATTGCACACCGTGTCCTCTGCTTGAACTGCATTTGCAATGACTGTGTTGAGTGAGGATGTGTTTGGACACAGGTAGGGAGAGTGGGTCAAAGATGTCAAGACCCTATTTATCCTCATGTGCCTTCAGCAGGAAAACCCATCAGTGTTTGTACATGGTTTGTGCTCACCAGTCGTGGTTTAACGATATCAGCCTCTACTTTTGACATCCTTCATATGACAGCTATAATCCCATGCTGCAGGTGAGCACAGGTGTGAAGACAGTCTCTGCCCTCTTCAGAGCATTTGGCATGCAGTGCAACATAGACCAGTTCATGGTAGGGAAGTAGTAAAAGGACATGGTGACACAAGAGCTCTAGGGTTGTAAAAAAGAAAGACACAGTGAAAGATCTTTAGGGGAAAGTACGCTGGGTTTTTAAAAAAATGAGTATCGGGATGTGGTAGAAAGAAATGGTCAAAGAACCTTCGATAAAGAACACATCCTGGGTAAGACTCTGACAGTGAGGAATGGGGGACAAGAGGTGAGCAGTGCAGAGAATGGCCTCTGGCAGAGTTGGGCAGATAGAACATGTGTATTTGTTCCCAAAGAATTAAGGAAGGCCCTGTTACCCTGTATCTCTCTGCTGTAGCACAATTAACCTCTCCTACGTCCTTGCTTACTTATTTTTCTCCAACTAGAATGACAGTTTGCTTTCCTTAATCTGTATATTCTTACTTCTTCTTTTTTTTTAATTCATGCACACAAGAACTGGGGTACAGGCCAGAGTTGCGGGAGTTGAGAGGATTCACCAGACAGAGTGGGAAGCAGAACAGGCAGATGGACTGAAATACACTGCCGAGGGCAACAGCGGGCGAGGCAGGAGAGGTCTGCTGCACCATGTGTGTCCCCTCCCGGCTGGCCACAGGGATCGAACTCGAGCTTCAATAGCTGCGTTTTGCTTCGTAGTGTGTTGCTTAACCCACTGCACCACCAGGGAGGCCCTGTGTAGTCTTACTTCTAACTTGCTATACTGCAGAGTAGATGAGTGAATTAATAAAGTAATGAAAAAAATTAGTGATTTGTTTTCTTTTCTATATGCATTTTGAATGAAAACAATTATAAAAGTAAAATGTCAGTTTTCATATCAAACTGTTTTATTATTTGCAGAGACCAGTTACTGCTATTAATATGATTTATCTTTTTGTTTCTCAGTTTCACTGTTTCAAATTTGAGAAGACAGAAACTAGTCACAGCACTAAATTTTAGGTTGAGTTGTAAGACAAATTCAGTTGTCTTGTGGAGGTTTCCATATTGAGGGCAATGATTAGACAATTAGAGTAAAATTTACTTGTGTGTTCTGTCCAAATCACTGTAATTCACCTGCTTTGGTTTGCTCTTCTTCCTCCTCATTATAAACACTTATTCATTTCTCCATTCAGGCACAGATTCCCAAAGATGAGTAAAGTTCCCCAACTGCAGTACCAGCGTAGAAGTGTGGCAGCCAAACTCAATAAAGAAAAGAAAAATAACAATAACATCAACAACAATGACAAAACACAACTAAACGAAACAAGAATGAACAGACAACTACAATCAGAGACATTAGGCAGGGAAGAGGACGGGACGAGGAGGGACTGGGGTGATAGTGCATGGGTGAATTGGTGAGGGATATTATAAGACTACACCAAGAAAAGAAAGCAAATGTTGTAAGAAAAATTAATTAATTTAAAAAATCATGTACTGGGCCTCCCTGGTGGCGCAGTGGGTTAAGCAACGCACTGTGAAGCAAACCTCAGCCACTGCAGCACGAGTTTGATCCCTGCTGCCGGCCAGGCGGGGGACCCACATGGCGTGGCAGACCTCTCCTGCTGTGCCCACTGCTCCCCTCAGCAGTGTACTTCCGTTGATCTGCCTGTTCTGCTCCCTGCTCTCTGTGGTGAATCCTCTCACCCCCCACACCTCTGGCCTGTACCCCAGTGCTTGTATGCATAAATAAATAAATCTTTTAAAAAAAAAATCATGTACTAAAACAATAAGAAAATAAGGGCCTCTCTGGTGGGCTCAGAGGTTAAAGACAGTGCTTTCAAGCTATCACCAGTCACTGCAGCACAAGTTCAATTCCTGTCCAGGGACCTGACCCACATTCACAGCACACCAACCCCTTCTGTCTTGCCCACTGCTCCCCTCAGCAGTGTATTTCAGTAAATCTACCTGTTCTGCCCCCCACTCTGTCTCTGGTGAATCCTCTTACCCCCTGGACCTCTCGCCTACACCTCCAGTTCTTCTATGCATAAATAAATATTTTAAAAAGAAAAGATAAAGATTTAAACTTTAATTTTGTTTAAATTTACATATAAAGGATTGCAGGGATCTCAAGTTTGCAACTCAAGCTTTAGTAATTTAGTATTTAGTATATTTAGTATTTAGTAATTTAGCATATTTACGGTAAATATATATAATATATATTTTATATATATATATTAACCCTTGTTACCAACACATAAGCGTCAAATTGTACAATTGAAATTGGGATTGTTTTATTTCTCTTTCTTTATCTTTTAAAGATTTTTATTTATTTATGCATACAAAACCTTGGGTACAGACCAGAGGTGTGGAGGTGAGAGGATTCAGTAGAGACAGAGTGGGGAACAGAATAGACAGATTGACTGAAATATACTGCTGTGGTAGCAGGGGTGGAGGCAAGACAATAGAATTCTGCTGTGCCCCATGGGTCACCTACCTGGCAGGGATATAGCTTGGGCTGCAGTGGGCGTGGATGCTGCACAGTGCAGTGTTTAACCCCTTGTGCCACCAGGGAGGCCCCTATTTTATTAATTTCTCTTTCATCTAGTTCATTGTTTGCACCTAAAAACACAGCAGATATTTGTGTATTGATTTTGTTTCCTGCCACTTTACTCTATTCATTTATTATTTTTAATAGTTTTTTGGTAGATCATATGGGTTTTTCATGCATGTTATCAAATCATCTGCAAATAGTGATGATTTCACTTCTTTTTGAGTTTGGTTGGCTTCTATGTCTTTTTCATGCCTAATTGCTTTGACTTGTACTTCCAAAGCTACATCAAACAGCAGTGGTACTAGTGAATATCCTCTCTTATTCCTACTCTTAGGGAATGAATGCTTTCAGTTTTTGATCATTTATTGTTTTGTTGGCTGTTGGTTTTTCATATATGATCTTTATTATGCTGAGATAGGTTCCTTTTATCCCATTTTATTGAAATCTCATCATAAATGGGTGTTGAATCTTGTCAAATGTTTTGTTAGTATCATTAGAATTGATTATGTGATTTTTTTTTTACTTTCTTTTTGTTAATGTTCTGTTTGGCATTGATTGTTTTGCATATACATATATAGCATATATCTCACTTGGTCATGACAAGGGATTTTCTTAATATATTTCTGATTATCCAAAATTTTGTTGGCATTTGCACTTATGTTTATCAGAAATATAGATTTATTGTCTTCTTTTTTTGTGTTGTCCTCTTCAGTTTGGGGATCAGTATAAAGTTGGTCTTATGAAATGTGTTTGGGAACGTTCTTATATTTCAAATTTTATAGTTTGAGAGGACAGGTATTATATCTTCTTTGAAGGTTTAGTAGTATATGATTAACCATGTAACTAACACACAACAATCTAAAGCTGCAATTGAAAATGGGATTGTTTTCTTAATTTCTCTTTTACCAGTTCATTGTTTGCCTCTAAAAACACTCTACCAAAAAAACTATTAAAATAATAAATGAATATATTAAAGTGGCAAGAAACAAATCAACACACACTTTTTTTATTATTATTATTTTTTTAACTCCTGTGCTTGTGATTGGTCTCTTCAGGTTGTCTATATTATCCTGGTTCAGTCTTGGGAGGTTGTGTGACTCTAAAAATTTATCTATTTTTTGTAGATTGTTCAATTTGTTTGCATGTAGAAGTTCATAATAATCTCTTATGATCCTTTGCATTGTTAGGCATGTAGGATAAGAAAGGTAATGCCTAAAGAAAATTAAATGGTCAGTGATACCCAGCACCCTAAGGAACACCTTCCAGAGCTTATAAAGGCTAAGAAGAACAAGAAACACCCAGAAGAGGGCAATTCCTTAAAATTGGCCAGTTTCTGGAGGTAGGGCAATTCTCCTAAATAAGATAAGCAATAACCCAAAGAACTACAAAATGCTCTCTTCATCCCAAAGAAAGGGTAGAGCTGATTAACACCATGATAACTTAGTCCAATGTTTTTCCCTGTCCCAACCTGCTGCCAGGGCTGATAAACTACACCCAGGAGCACATTAGAAGGGGGAGTGACTTAGAAGTTGCTGTTAGACCTATAAATGACACCCTCATGTGCCTTCACAGTACACCCAGGAAGGGATGGAGTGAGCAGTTTCTGCACCCCTTCAATAAGCCAGAAATCTAACCATTCCCTCGAAGTTGTTCTTACTAAGGATCCACCTGCCCAAGGTGTCCTTTTATTCTGCATCCATATAAACTTTGTTTTTGCTTCTGGTAAAGTCATGGCTGTGAATCCTTCCCACACCATAGGCAATGACTGAGGAACTCCTAATCCAGGTGCCTCTATATCCAACAACAGTTTATCTGCAATGTCTGTTGTACTTTAGCCTCTTTCATTGCTCATTCTTTTTATTTGCATTTTCTCAGTGAAACTTTCTAAATGTTTATTAATTTATGTGTGTGTGTAAATAAATCATTTTTCATTTCTGTACTATGTATACTTTCGCCTTTCAGGTGTATCATTTTTTTAAAAAATCTTTTTAAACAACCAGTTCCTTGTTTTACTGATAGTATATTTTTTTTCATTTTTTTATGTGACCACTCTATATTATATCCTTCGTTTTACTTGATGTCATGTATTCCTCATTTTTCTAGTTCCTTTCAATGTAAGGTTCAATTTTTTATTTGAAATTTTCTTGTTTATTGATTTTGTTTTAGTTCATATGTGTTGGCTTACCTCTTCATTTCCTTTCGATAATTTAAAATTTTTCCTTTCATTTCTTTCTTGACCCAGAAATTATTCAAAAGCATTTTCTTTAGTCTCTAGATGTTTGGGTTTATTTTCCAAGTTTCTTTTTGTGGTTGATTTGTAGAAATATAGTATTATGCTTATAAAAGATGTTTGATAAAACCTCTGTGTTGGTGTGTAAATATTGATGACAATTATATCTTTTTTAATGAGTTGTTTCTCTTGGTCACTAACTACATAGTGACTATATTTTTAATTGAAAATCTACTTGGGGCCTCCCTGGTGGTACAAGGGTGTAAACACCACACTATGAAGCATCTGTAGCCACTGTAGCACAAGTTCGATCCCTGGCCAGGGAGGTGACCCACATGGCGCAGCAGAAGTCTCTTGTCTTGCCTGCTGCTTCCCTCAGGAGTGTGCTTCAGTAGATCTGCCTGTTCTGTTCTCAACTCTGTCTCTGGTGAATCCTCTCCCTGCCCCCACCCATGCCTCTGACCTGTACCTCAGTTCTTATATGCATAAATAAATAATCTTTAAATAGGAAAAACCTTTTTGACTCAAAGTCTGATTTATCATTTGTGAGAATAATAGTTCCCACATATTTCTCTGTGCTATTGACTGGAAACCTTGCTTTTTTTCTTAAATTTCATTTGCCTTTATATATGAAATATGAATTTTATGCCTAATAGAGAAAGGTCATGCTTTTTAAATTGAATTTGCTTTTTAAATCCAATGTATATTTAATTCAATGTATATATTCAGACCATTCATAGCAGGGACTATAGGGACTACATATTCATATAGGGACTATAGATATGTGAGGTTTATTTATTGCCATTCTATCTTGTATTTTGGTTGTTTAACCTTGTTTGATGTTTCTTTCCCCATGTCTTTCTATATATGTTTTCATTTGGAAGATATTCCCTGGTGGTTCTCTCAGGTTCCCCACTTTTTCTTTAGGTTCTATTCTAGATTTTTGTTTTATGATTACTATGATACTATGAGGGTTACATCATACAATCTATTTTTTAAAATTTTTTTATTAATATAAAATATTTTAAAATTTACATATACTTGCCATCAATTGTAATCCCCATGTATTCCCCATCACCATCTCACCAGTGCACCATCACCTCAGTCCCTCATGCTCCTATCTTCCCTCAACCCTCCCCCTCTCCTCCCCACCAAGTGTCCCCAGTCTGTCCTTGTCTCCTCATTTTTGGTTTCTGTGTCTTTATTGCTGTTATTGTTATTATTATTGTTCTTATTCCTTTCCTTGATCATCTATATGTAAAATAACCCTTTTCGTTTTGGTACTGACTAATCATCATTTGATTATGTTGATATTCTCCTTTACATCTTCCCCTTTAATGTTTTGGTTGTCTTATATTTTTGTTTATACTTCTAATTCTGTGTTTTTACTAATCATCTTGCTTAAGACTTTTTGTTCTCATTTTTTTTTCTTTTCATATAGAACACCTTTCCACATTTATAGGACAGATAGGGTACTGGATAATTGCTCTAGCTTAGATTTGTCTGGGAAAACCTTATTTCTCCATATTTTAATGATAATATTCTAGGTTAGATTATTCTTATCTGGTAGTTTTATCTTTCATAATTGAAAATATGTCATTCTACTCACCATGAGATTATCTGTTGAGAAATCTAATGAAAATCTGATTTTATGAAACATTTTGATCTTTCCCTTTAGCAGCCTTTAATATTTAATATTTTACCTTTAACATTTTTATAAATTGCCAAGTATGTTTCTTGGTGATGTTTGTTTTGCATTTAGAAATTTGGGTGTTCTTTTGTTTTTTTTTGGAATTCCATGTTAAATTATTTTCTTAGGTTTGGGGATTTCTCACCTATTGTTTCTTTGAATAGTGTCTCAGTTTCTCTCTTGCTCTTCAAGTTCCTCTCTTGTTCTGCCAATTATCCTAATATTTCCTCTCCTGATGTTATCTAATATCTTTCATAGGGGTTTTCATTTTTTTCTAAGTCTTATTTCTCTTTCCTCTTCCATGTTAATCATTTGCACATGTGTATTTTCAATTTATGAAATACCCTTTTCTCTCAGCTTTCATCTGTTTAATATGCTTTCCAAATTTATTCAGCATCTCTGCAGTGTTTCTGAAATATTTTCAGCCTCTTCAGTGAAAAAATATATTGTTTTTGTAAATCTAGTTTCTCAGATCCTTAAGCCACTTTTCTGTGATTGATTATACTTCCATAGGATACAGCAAAAAAGGATACACTTCATTTAGTTTTGTTTTTTAAGATAGTTATTTTGAAATCTTTGCCTGTTAGGTCCTCAATAGTTTGTTTATAAAGTTCTCTGAACTTATGCCCTTCTCATTCATTGCTTAAATATGCACAAAATATAGATATTTAAACTTTGGATATAGCTCACTCATAAATAGTATAGAACTATAAAGGCAAAACATGTACATGCACAATCAAAAACCAATATTTAAATTAGGAACACTAATATTGTGACTTAATGAATTATTGTTTTCTTTTCTTACACAATTTGCCAGTGTTGGTCTTATTTCTTTTTCAAAATATTCATTTATTTATGCATACAAGAACTGGGGTATAGGCCAGGGGTGTGTGGGTGGGGGCGGGGGTGGTGAGAGGATTCACCAGAGACAGAGTGGGGAGCAGAACAGGCAGATTGACTGAAGTACACTGCTGAGGGGAGCAGGGATAAAGGCAGGAAAGGTTTGCTATGCATGTGGTCACCTCCTTGGCCTGGGATTGAACTCATGCTGTAGTGGCTGTCAATGCTTAATAGTGCAGTTCTTAACTCCTTGCACCACCAGGGAGGCCCCCAGTGTTGGTTTTAATATTGTAAATATATAGCCAAAATTTATTCTCTTTTTATAGTTTGATGTCAATATTACTTATGCAGAGATATTCTTTGCTATAAGTATTAAACTATATTGAATTGTATTAAAATATATTTATATTAATACAGTTGTGTTAATTTTCTGTTCTTAACAAATTACTACCAGTAAGTGATTCTTGTATATTAATAAAAATGATTTTGAAATATAAATCTTAGAATTTGATCTCGTCTAGCTCCAAACAAATTTTTTAGTTCCTCATATTGGTTTTTATAACAACAGAAATGCTCTTATCAAAGGCAAGAAGATCATATAAAATGAAAAAGGTAGTCCTCATCTGTGTGGATTCAACTCACCAGCACACATCAATTCTTCCCTTGTATGATTGCTGTGGAACCATCCTAAAACTTCCAGAATACTTGTCAAAAAAGGAGTTATGAGACTGGTTCTCTGAGGTAAGTTGATATTAATATCAGTGTTTGTTTATCCTTACTTTTGCAAAATATCATAGCTTGATCCACATTTATACTTCCTGTAGAAACAGAAGACTGTCACTCAAAATGGTCCTGAGGCACAAAGTCATTGCTATATTAGGCAAAAGGTAACATTTACAAAAAAGGATGATGACTGTACAGTTTAGGCTCACCTGCCAAAGACAAATTCTGTGCTATAACTTGTGTAATTATTTATCCAACTTCTAAGAATTTGTAGGAACTACCCATATCACTTTAAAACCTTGTGTATTTGATTGGTCTAGTTGAAAAGATAAAGTTAGAATTATAGTGTTATCAAAATCTGCCATAACACAATTTTTCATGGAATCAGAAACATAAAATTCCATTTTGCTTAGCTCTTATTGTATTTATTATTGGTAAAATTGTGACAGGAGTGAAAAAATCATTAAAGCAAGGTAATATGTTAATTCCTATATCATTTCAAGTAGAGAAGAAGAACGACTAGCTTATAATATAAAGGAATTTGTGCAAAGAATTGGCCTACATAATATTTGAATATGGTTGACTTTTCTCTGGTAGATGTTATCTTTGCTTCTGGGATTAAAATCTGCACTCCTTCTTACAGGTAGACAGAGAGTTATAAAATGGGGAAGATCAAAGTAGATCAGACCTGTAATATGAGTTGAAATTTGAAAGTAATGGACTACTATCTCCTTAGTTTTCATTACCTCTGATATTGATGTTATGGGTTTCCTTCAGAAGCCTAGTCTCTTTATCATGTGGCCCAAGAGTTGGGAAGGATATATGTGATACTAAGAACAGAGGCAGAACCCATCATGAAATGATCCCAAATATTGTATTATAGTTTTATAATAGTATTAAAACAAAAGCAAGATGATTAAATTTGTTGCATTTAGTTAGACTTGTTGTAGAAATTACAGATCCCAATTCAAAAGCAATTGCTTGACATCATCAAGATTGCATTGATTCAGATAATAAACCCAGTAAGCCATTACAGAGCTGTGCTCTGTTGAGTTAAAGGGGTACAAGGTGGGGCTGCAGGATTAAATCATAGGTTTTGGGTCCAAGGATCACCTGTATTCTAAGATAAACAATTGTGTGTTAACAGCAAATTTTATGGTCAAGTAACATCAAAGGACCCAGAGTTTTGGAGGAGTATTATAATTTCTGGGACTCTGCTGAAGCAAGATAGAGTGTCTATCCATCTCCCTTTACTCAATTACATCTATAGCCTAAAGAGAGCTTTTTGAAGTCATGGCCACTTGTTATTGCTTCCGTGATGAATATCCTCTCTGAGTTTCTTCCTATGTTTCATCAGCTGTTGTCAGGGACTATTTGTACACCCTTTTGTTTAAAACTGAAAAATGGGACCTGACATTCTAACAGGCTTGGATAGGTTTTGCATAGAGAATAGTTAAATGTAGTATAACCCCTTTAGATTTTTGTATGTCTGGCTGATATTTGTCTGATATTTGTAATATTTCCCCATGAATCAATGAATTCTAGGGACTGGTTAAGTTAGGTTTTAATGTGGCACATTGCTTTTACCCTCTTGATTAGAAATATGTCCAATGGCCATAATAGAAGGCCTCTTCCTTAGTATCTGAGCAAGGTTATAGGATAAATGACAACAGAGAGCAGGGTAGAAGGACTTTCTTATCAAAGCATCTGGTGTTGAGCTTTCTTTCTACTCTTCACTGTGTAATATAATTATCTCCAGTAGTGAGTGTAGAACCTAAAGTTGGGTGGTATTAAAACAAAAGTTCTGTTTTTTAAAAAAAGTATTAAGATACCAAACCAAGTCCAAGAAATAACAACAAAATATGTGAAAATAAATGGATAACTCCAGGTTCTAGAACACAGAAGAAAATATGTGCCAGACAAACCAAGAGGATGGAATTGAGGATAGACAAAGTTTGCATTAAATACAGAGGTAATGAAGACATGACAGATGGTAATAGAGGTATCAACATTGTGGGCTGAGCTGCCAGGCCCTGGTGGGGAAAACAACAGCAAACAGGAGTTTTGGTGAGTTCTGATGTTCTCTAAAGTGACCCTGCTATTCATTTCTTTTGTAAGTACCTATCATAGGGATGAAGAAGCTTAGGTCAGCTTGTTCATGACTGATTATAGTTGCACATTACTTACCTCAAAAATCCACAGACTTAATGCTAAGGTTAGAGTTCTTATCACCTGTTCCACTGAGAAAGACATGAATTATAGTCTGGCTTTGGAAAAGAGATCTGGCAGATATCGTTAGAAACACATATTTGGAAGAAATAAAGACCAGCAGTAGGAAGGTTAAAAGGACTCCCTCTGGCTCTAAACTGAAAACAAACAAAGAAAGGGGGTGGAACCTCCTTGGTGGTACAAAGGGCTGAGCACTGTGTAGCTTCCATGGCCACTGCAGTGTGAGTTCGATCCCTGTCCAGGGATGTGACCCATATGGTACAGCAGACCTCTCCTGCCTTGCCTGATGCTCCCCTCAGCAGTGTGTTTTGGTTGATCTGTCTGTTCTGCTCCCTGCTCTGTCTCTGGTGAGTTGTCTCACCTCCTGCACCCCTTGCCTGCACCCCACTTCTTATATACATAAATAAATCTAAAAAGAAAAAAAAAAGGAAAGGTACAGTTTGGAGCTAACTTCTTATCTGCTGTTAATTCATATGAATGACTTCCCATTAGCTTCAGTTCCCCAGATGGCATCTGATACTCTATAAAACCACATTTCTTTCCCTCAGGGCTCCTCTGTATTTTGACTTTGTGCCTACTTAGGTCACATTTAAACCCTTGCTTCCTGTGGCAGATGGCATAGGAGCACTTAACTGGACAGGCAACATTACAGAATCACTTTTCTCTACTTTCGGTTCAGTGAAGTAGCTCAGTCAAATAAATCTCAGTGATCCATAAAATACTATATTCTCCAACTCCTTCTTTACACATTGATCAATATGAATCTGATCATTTTTCTTGTTTTTAAGTTTCGACTAAACATGGGTGATGTTTCCTGGAATTCTCAAGAAAAGCCTATCCTCATTATGGTTCAGAATCCAAGTTAAGATTGGCTTCTGGATACCTGCTATCACAGTCTCCAATATAAACAAATTCCAAAAAGAGTAAATTTGGGGAATTGGAAACTAGCAGTTAATGAGTGTTTAATGTAAGACTGTGTTTAATGCCATCTATCAATCATTTTTCTGTCTATATATCTATATATGTGTGTGTATATATATGTATGTATGTATCTATCAATCATCTATCCAGTCAGACTTCTATTCATCCGCCTAACCAAACTATCTCCTATTTCTCAAATCCATTATATTTAACAATTTGGACACTGTTGCAGAGTGCAAGCAGAAAATAACCTTTTTTTTCTCTGTGTCACATATTCAAATATATTAAATGTACTTTCTCATCTTTTGAGTGACATGTGTGACAGTTCTTATAACTTAAGTTAATTTTATTAATGTAAGACACTGTAAAAGGAGTTCATACCTAATTAAAATATTCAGTCTAATATAGTAATCAAATTTTGAATTTCATTTAAATTTGAATGTTATTCCTTCCCCAGTTCAGGTCTTTCGGGAACTAGAACTCTGTAGAAAAGAAGCATGTCAATTCCTTTGATTTTTAGCTTCTTCAAGAGTTTAGACTGATGTATTTGAAGGCAGAAGAAAGGAGGAAGCAAGAGACAGGGATGGGTGCGAATATGAATTTGCATTGGTGTTCTCTGGTTTTCATGAGTATTTATAGTTCACTTTTACCCAGTGCTTCAAGGTTTCATCAGATATTTCTCCAATTTCTGGTATCTTTTGTCTGTAATTGTGTAAACCAAGTAGTTCCTCTTTCATCTAACCACCCGTAACTTTCTTCTCAGGTCTTAGTTCTGGTAACTTGTCCTACTCATGAGATCACCTGACTTTCTCCATCTATACACTCTAGACAGCATACTGATCCTTTTCTGCTCTATTTCTCATAACCCAATGGACATGAAACTACTTCTAGTTACAATTTCTAGGGGAGAAAACTAAAATTATGGATGGTAGAGGAAATTTCTAAAGTACACATAGGCAAGTGTCAATGTGACTGTCAGACTCCATTTTGCATGAGCCTGTAATTTTCACTCTTAAAACGTTTCCCTTTCTTCATATCCATAGCTACCCTACTCTGATCAACACCTCAGTGTTACTAATTTTGAGAGAAAGATTGAAGGCATTGGTAAAGACTTGTGAGATGTCAGAAAATATTCTTAGGTAAGAACAGCAACTCTGAAGTAGTTAAAATACTATAGAAAAAGTAGAAAAACACAACAGAAATAAAGTTGTTAAAATAAGTTGATCATATCACTTCAGTTAGCTGGGATGTGAATTATAACATATCGCATTCAAATTCCCCGAAAAAGGAAATTCCCTTTCCTTTATTCCTCAATGCATTGATCCTGATTGTATGTCAGGCATGCTCCATACCTGATATCTCATCAATAACACAAACATTCATGCCATATCTATTTCTCCAAAAGTTTAGAAGTTTCCTTATCTCTCCTTTCTTTTCCTTTTTAGATACAACTTAATTATGATATAATTTACACATATATGATTCATCTATTTAAAGTATACAATTCAGTGGTTTTAGTTTATTTAAGAATTATGAAGTCATCATTAAGGTCAATTATAGAATATAATTTTTCAAATGTTCATTTTTATTTTTTTGCATAGAAAATTGAGGTATAGGCCAGAGATGCAGGAAGATTAGAAAATGAATTTTGAAATTTTTAAAGAGAGTTACAGGTGATGAAAATTTCAGGAGAAAATAAAGGAAGTAGAATAGGTACAATGGAAGAACAAGTCAGTGTATTGAGGATGCAAATAGACAATGAACACAAATAATTAAGGGAATTATAAATCAAGAAGACATAACAGTCATTAACCAAATGAAGTCACCAAATAAATGAGCACCAAATACATTAGACAACTACTATCAACTAGTATTAAAGAGAAGAAATTACAACAGATATTCGGAGTATAATAAGAGACGAATGTGTAATTCTTCACATCAACAAAGAGAAAGATAAAAACCATAGGATCATATCAATAGATGATGAAAACCTTCAAAACTTTAGGATTAATGAATTATAACTTAACATAATAAAAACCATTTACAACAAACCCATAGTTAATATCATTCTCAATGCAAAAAAACTTACAGCTTTTCCACTAAGATCTGGTACAAACAAGGATGTTTACATCTACCACTACTACTGCTTAACATAGTATTGGAAGTTCCAGCTACAGTAAAAGGTGAAAGATTTATATGATCTGAAGATCTATACCAGAGTATAGTTCCAGCTACAGTAATTAGACAATACAAAGATATAAAAGGAATCCAGATTGGGAAAGAAGTAGAGGTATAATTATTGACAGATGACATGGTAATATACTCAATTCCATGGAAAAACTAATCAAAATTAGTTTTGCAAAGTAGCAGGGTATAAAACCACATGCAAATATAAAAAAACAATGAACCAATGAGACAGAAAAAGAATAAATTAAGAGTGATCCCATTTACAATCACACCAAAAAAAAAAAAATACCAAGGAGTTAACCTAATGAAGGAAGCAAATGATGTATTCAAAGAAAACTTTAAGACAATGTTGGAAGAAATAGAAAACACAAATAAATGGAAATAATTTTCCTGCTCATTAATTAGAAGAGTTGATATTTTCAAAATGGCCATCCTACCCAAAGCGTATACAAATTCAACACAATTACAATAAAAACATCAGTGGCACTTTCCCAAGAACTGGAACAAAGGCTCCTGAGATTTGTATGGACTCATAAAAGAACCTGAATAACAAAAGTCCTGACAAAAAAGGAAAATGGATGTATCACAATTCCAGACCCCAAATTACATTTTAAAGCTGTAGTAATAAAAAACAGTATGGAATTAGAATAAGATCAGACACAAAATTCAATGGAATAGAACTGAGATCCCCTCAGATAAACTCACACCTATTTGGACAATTAATCTATGACAAAGGGGCAAAGAAATACAGTGGGATATGGATAGTCTTTTCTATAAAAAGAAGAAGAGAAACTGTCTGGTTGTGAAAACTGGATAGTTGCATGCAAAAAGACTAGAACACTGTCATATTATAAATAAAATTCAATTCAAAGTGGATAAAAAACTTGTATATAAGAACTGAAACTATAAAATACACAGATGAAAACACAGGCAAAACATTTGATGACATAAACTTTAGTGATGTCTCTAGAAATTTGCCTTTAATACTTAGAAAAACAAAGGAAATAATAAATACCTGGGATTATATGAAAAAAAGCTTTGGCACAGTGAAAGAAACCATAATTAATATGAAAACCATAATTAATATGAAAAGATACCCTATTGAATGGTAGAAAATATTCACATACCATACATCTGTTAAGGTACAGTTATCAAATACATACAAAAGACTCATAAAACTCTACAAAAAGAAAAACAAATAACCCAGTCAAAAAATGGACAGAATAAATAGTCACACCTCCAAAGAAGAGATACAGACTGCAAACAGCAGATAAAGAAAAGTTCACCATCATTTATCACTCGTAAAATGCAAATCATGATCTCAGTGAGGTACCATCTCATACCTATGAGAATGACCCATATCAAAAAGACCATAAACATGAAGTGCTGGCAAGGATGTGGAGAAAAGAGAACCTGCTTTCATTTCTGTTAGGAATTCAGACTGGTTCAAATCATATGAAAACCAGTACAGAGGTGTCTCAAATACTTAAAACCCAGTAATTCCCCAATAGGCATCTACCCCCAAAACATAACAACATTAATTCAAATGTAAACTTGTACTGATATGTTCAATGCAGCACAATTAACTATAGCTAGATTATGAGACCAACCTAAGTGTTCCAAAACAGATGAGTGGATCAAGAAGATGTACACACACACACACACACACACACACAATGGAATAGTACTCAGATCAAAAAATGAAAAACTCATGCCATTTCTGGCAACATGGGTAAATCTGGAAGGGATGGTATTAATGAAATAAACTGGAGAAAGATAAGTACTGAGTCCTAGGGCAAGTCAGGAGTGACTATGCAGTTTAGGAAGGTGGGGCCTCTGAAGAATTAAATAAGAATGGCAAAAGAGATAAAGGAAGATCCAGAGATAGAATGAAATTCCAGGGGGAACTAGTAAGTGTTACAGGGCAACCCTAATATAAAATGGGTTTCCCTCACTGGGTCCTCACCCATGCGCTCAGAAGACTTTTATAATAAGTCCCAACTTCAGGTACACATGACAAAAGTTATTAATGGATTTTATTTTACAAAAGAAGGGGAATAAAATAGTAATAATACCAAGGGAAAGAGAGGGATACAAATCCGCAAATATCCTACCAGATCTTCCAAGCAATGGTGCATTGAGAGCTGGCTCTGAGTCAAGTGAGATGACTCCAAAGGAAGAGAGAGGAGCCCAAGGCTCACCTCTCTGGTTTTATAGCCAGCCTGGCTGCTTAACTCCACCCTCAGGTCCCAGTGATCCACTCTTTGATAATCATATTTTAGGATTTGTGGTTCTGGAACACTGGTGGTCTGGAGTGGATGTTGGAGTCCACACACCCATCTGTGTAATCCATTCAGGACTACCTTTCCCCCTAATATAAGCACCCAGGACTAAACCATAACCATATTAGTTATAGTTTCTTTCACTGTGCCAAAGCTTTTTTGGTTCATATAATCCCAGTTGTTTATGTTTTTCTTAGTATTAAAGGCAAATTTCAAAAACAGAGAGGTAAGTAGAGTGAATGAGACCGCCTAGAAACAATCACAAAGAGACTATAGAGGAGTTTTGGAGTGACTAGGGAAAGAAAGTATGTATTCCCCGAAGCTCAACTCCACTTTGGCTCCCTTGCCCCTCCGTGGCCTGGGAGTCCCACTTTATTTCTGTTCCTTTCCTTCTCAATAAACTTTTTCTTTTTCTAAACAAATCTGCCTCTTCTTGCCTGCTTGCCTGAGTGTCTGCGGAGTTCCTTCTGCAACTTCGTGAGACACCAACCCATGGTGGTCTACTGGCTGGGACTCAGCCAATGCAGCATGGGGTTCATTCCTGGCTGGGAGACCAGGCCTGAAAACCTGAAGTTATGGTATCAGTACCAAATACTGTCACTAACATGTGTGATAAGAGTAACTAACCTAAGTCAAATAAAGACAACCTTAAAAACTAACAAATGGTACCTAATATAGAACTGAAACACAAGGCAGGGGAGTGGTTGTAGGAAGGGTAAGAACAAGGAGGGAATGAAATACAATGGACTATAACTGATTTGGTGGTGGGTACACTACGATAGTGATACCTAATGGGGGTATCAAAAAAAGAAAGAAAAAATAAAAAGCTATAACAGAAACTCCTGATTAAAGTATGTTAGTTGTCATGGTGTGATGAAATTCATATCAAAATGTTACAGGGTAACTTTAATATAAAATGGGTTTTTTTTATTGGGTATTTTACTCATGCGTTTAGAAGATTTTTATAATAAGTTTTAGCTTTAGGTTACATGTGATAAAAGTTATTAATAGGTTTTATTTTACAAAAGAAGGGGAATAAAATAGTAATAATATTAAGGGAAAAAGAGAGGGATATAAATTTGTAAATATTTTACTAGATTTTTTTAAGCAATGGTGCATTGAGGGCTGGTTTGAGTTGAGAGAGATGACTTTAAAGGAAGAGAGATGGCTTTTAAGGAAGAGAGCGAGCCCAAAGCTTACCTCTGGTTTTATAGCCAGTCTGACTGCTTAACTTTACCCTTAGGTTTCAGTGATTTACTTTTTGATAATTATTTTATTGGATTTGTGATTTTGGAACACTGATGGTTTGGAGTGGGGGTTGTAATTTATTTAGGACTACCTTTCCCCCTAACAATTACATGAAATTGAGACTGTTTTTGATATTTATCAACTATCTTATCTAGAGCAAGTGAATTAATTTATTGATCTTCAAATAGTAGTGATTATAATTATTTAGTTATGAAAATTCTCTTAGCCCAGATCTCAGTATAAGGTAGGAACTCAAACATTTTTGCCTCCATTACTCTACATGTATACTCTACATGCACCTATATTTATCTCACTTATTTCCTTTTGGAATACTTGCAGGGGAGAATGTTTGTTATTCCCAATAACATGGAATAGTATTTTCTCTATACAAGCAGTTACTCTCAAACAGCATGGAGAAAAATTCAAAGACAGTTGACAACATCATGAGAAAGGGAAGTTCCCTTTTTCACAGTGGGGCATTTTTTACATGTGGAAGGTTAGATGACCTCATTGGTCCCTGTGGATAACATTTATCCAAGGGTCAAAAGGGTAAATCCTGAGCTCCTACTCCTTGCCCAGCAGGCAAGTTTGGGACGTTTGAATGGATAAAGGAAGCTATAAGGTTGCCATGGGAACTAGGACATAAAACCCACCACCACAACAAGAAATAACCAGAGCAGAACCAGGAATGCAGAAGCAGAGGATAGTACCTATTTCTCTGTCACAGACCAGAGCCAAAGACTAGATATCCCAACAGATAACTGGTGTAAATTAGTACTCCAAGATAGAAAGTCCTGGAAAACAGAATAAAGAGTGTTAAGTCCCATGGAATGTCTGGCCCAGCCCAGGAGTTTGTCACCTCAAAGTCCAGGCCCACCAGCCTGGTCTGGAAAACCGGAACTCCAGCCCTTATTTAGTAATAATGGGCCAAACTGCCTCATGTGACTCAGGCATCAGCCCCCCGCCATGTATGACCATAAAAAGTGGCTGTACTAACCCACCAGGGTCCCAACCCTGCCTGTGCGAGGCCGCTGTGAAGGTTCCACTTTGGGGGTTCGAACCCCAGCTCAACCTAGCAATAAATCCAGCCTTGCTTTTGCATCGAGTCTGAGTCTGGGTCATATTTGAACTCGTACCTTTCTAACAAGAGTCTCAAACCCTTTCTTGTGTATAATATCTACCATCTCACTCTTGGTTTCCTTGAAGGACATTTCAATAAGTCCACCTTTTCTGTTCTCCTGTTTCTGGTGAATTCTTCACTCTCAAGCCTCTGGTCTACACCCAGATTTTTACAATAGTCCCATATGTTGTTATCTTTTCTTTGAAATTTCACTTTAACAAAATATTGTAAGGAGTGTAAAAGCATGCAAGGTTGCTCTGCTCTTGCCTCTCCCTCCCAAATAGAGGGTCATAAACCAGAGGGCCCTGATGCCAGGCCTAGCAAGAAAGTCTGGATGCCTCAGTGTTAGAGTCAGAGACATGCTGGAGCCAGAGATTGATCTTGACGAATAGCCTATGTCCTTATCTAGTAGGATAGCTGGTCTCATAGCTTGGAATGTTAGCTTAAAATGTCATTTTAAAGGTTGTTATCTTAGGATGTGCACCAGATATGGGGCAGAAGCTCACCCCGCCAAAATAGATCTCTGGTACAAATTTAAACTTTTGAAATATGTGTCTCTTTATTTATTTTTTTATTAAAATATTTTAAAATTTACATATACTTGCCATTAATTGTAATCCCCATGTATTCCCCATCACCATCTCACCAGTGCACC
>JAGFMF010011774.1:2120768-2134819 GCA_019455555.1 Galemys pyrenaicus | reverse complement strand
CAGAAATGAAAAACTAGACTCATTCATGGGAACATGGATGGATCTGGAGGGGATTATTCTTAGCAAAGCAAGTCAGAAGGCAAAAGAAAAATACCAGATCGTTCCTCCCTTAGGAGGAACATAAGGGAACCAAAGGAGGATCAAGGAAAGGAATAAGAACAATAATAATAATATGTGTCTCTTTAAAACTATTGGCTGTGCCCATTGTGCGGGCTTTTCACCCCTCAGCTAATTTGCTGCAACCTATGTAAGGGTGGGAAGTTGGCTATAAAAGCTCACCCCTTCTCACTCTCAGGGTCGATCCTCAGCCAGACCTGCTTGTCTTGGTTGAACAATTGGCCCCGCTGCATGCTGGCATAATAAAAGCTCTATTTGACTTTTTCAGCCCTGTGTCTGCTCTTTGTTCTTTTGGGTGCCCTCAGAAACTCAGTACTTAACAATATAAATTCTGGTTATTTAAACTCTTTTTATTTATTAAGAAGAACTATATTTTCCTCCTTGCTAATGAAAATATACTTTTTGTCACAATATTTTATTCTTAAAATCCTTCAATTAGAAGAAATAGAGCCAGACACTAAAAGCCATGGATTCTTTACTGGTGTTTCTTAATGGTCCATTCATGTGTGAAGGAGAATGAATATTTCTTATCGGACAACTCTTAGGCTTTATTAAGAAAAGCATAAGAGATACCAATGATATAACTTCGAAATTAGGCTAGAATTGCACAGTAGAAGATGGACCTGGGGTTTTCTAGGAACTAAGCTCTCAAAGATGTAGCAATAATGTAGCAATAATCAATTTTCTTCAATTTTTTCCTTTAAAAATCAGGCTTACAGTAGCTTCCTATAAGGCTAAAAGCTCTTAAGCGAGATTTCTTTCTTTAAAAATGTTACTAGGAGATTCCAAAGCAATAAAAATCATACTTTTTTTTTTTCTTTAAGGAAAAAATACATGTAGAAATGATTTTAGGGAAACCTACTATTTTAAATATGCTATAAACCTATGGCTTGTACAACCATTTGTATCCTACATGAATACAAAATTTTCAACCTTTCAAATGACTTTCTCCACTATTATCTCTGGTTCATAACATTTGAGACAAGATTAAGATTTTGAACAGTTATCTCTATTTAACAAATATACAGACTGTAAAACAATAGTCAAGTACTTAATCTGAGAGAGAAAAAATGTCCCCCTGCTTTACATGAAAAGAAAGTTAAGAATGAACATTTTAAATCAGTTAGCTACTTGTCTCACTGTAAGGTGTGATGGGTGCTATTTCATGAATTCTAAGCAAAGGAGGGAATGCCAAGGGAAAGGCCAGGTGCAAGTAGATAACAAAGCAAACAAAATAATTCAGGAGGAGTGGGATGGGGTACACTGGTTCTGCCACAAAGGGAGGGTCACATTTTAAAGTTGTGTTGGTATACATGGGGGTCACAACCTCTCTGTCTTTGGAGTACTCAAAATGAGAAGAAAAAAATGATGATAAAAGAAGGGCCCAGAGATTGTTGGGTGAACTCAATTGGAATTGGGACAGTCAATGAATATTTCTTTTCATTGATGGCACTTTGGAGTCAAAACTTCTTGATCAATATGTTTCCCTCTGCTTTTTGGAATGAAGCATGAATATAATGCTACAAGATTGTGCATTTTCTTAGCTTTAAAGAGAGCCATGTGATAATATAATTTTCTTGTTTTGAAACTTTTTATTTCTCTTTCAGTCAGTGAGTTTGGGGCATTTTTCTGATACGCTGATGATGGATGTAGGGTGCAATTCAATGATTACTCTCTTTACAGGATTCAGAATGAAAAATGGTCCTGATCTAGAACATACTCTTATAGTAGATGTTGCAGTAGATGCTCCCATAGGTTACTGGGAGCTCTCATGGGAAATACATGGTGAAAGCTTGGTGACCAAACTGGGACGGATGTCAGAGTAAGGTCCCAACTGGTTCCTTAGAGACATATGCTTCTATGGGGAGGGAAACAAGACCTATATGAGTAGGGTTTTCTGAAACTTTCTAATAGAGGATATTTTAGGAACTTCTGAAAGTCAAAGCTTCTGGTCAAATATATACATTTTTAAGTTGAATTGTATACATCTCTGCCCTTTTGCTGATTTGGTTGATGTAACACCACAAATATCCTACATTTCTCATGCAAATGAATTTCTGTGTTCTCTACAGCCTTGTGTCTTAAAGTGTGGACTTCAGAGTCCTCAGCATTGTCCTCACCCTGGGACTTGTTAGAGATATAGAAATGCAGACGCTCAGGCTTCTTTCTAAATCTACTATATCAGAAACTGCACTTTAAAATGAACTCCAGGTCATCTGGATACATATTTGCCAAACATTAACATATATACTAGTACTACAAGAGGCTATAATTACCCAGTAGGGAGTTTGTCCTGAAATCCAGGCATGGCTAGATTGGAGAAAGGCATCATTAGCAAAGGAGAAATAATGGTTAACCTAGATGACTCTGAAAAGCTTTTCCTGTCCATCTCCAAGATAAAGTGCACATGAAAGTAAGGAATGACCTTGGGGAAGAAAACTTTATACACCCTGAAAACACATTTATAGTAGGTCTTATGTGAGAAACAAATTCATCAGCTTCAGTGAAGGACTGAGAAGGCCACAGAGTTTTAAGTGTTTGCACAGGAAAGCAGAATACTATTTAAAAATTTCCACATGAGTCTCAGCAATTTCTGTTAGGTATTGTAAACAAAGGCCCATGCATATCTATTCTATACGCTTCTAATGATTGAAGTATGATTGATGAATCTTCTTTCCTAAATGGACAATAAACCCCATGAGGCCAAGGTCCCTGTCAATTGCATTAACCACCCCTTTCACAGTCATTGTTTCAAACCTGTATGTAACTGATTTTTGTTGATGTCAGGAGATAAGTGATTATTAGGTAGGATGAAGAGTACTATGATGGAAGGAGGGCAGGGAATAGAGGAAGCACAGAGGAGGATCTAGCAACCCTCTGAAGGATGAGTAAAACAAGTCAGGAAGCATCTAAGACATTTGAAGGCCTGGATGAAGTGGAGGTGACTGAAATAGACTGGACTGAAAAAGACGTGACATGAAATTAATCAGTAGAAATCACAGATGGACTATATGCTAGGGAATAGAGAAAAGAGAGGCTGTCACTATTTAAGTCAGAATTTTTTTAAAAATTTACAAAGCAAGCATAGCCCCCTCCTCTGCCAAAGGCATAAACCTGTCTGCCTAATTCACCATACCACATATTCAATGTGATTAATTATTGTACTGACACACAGAAATGATGCCTCCTCATTGTATTTAATAAACATAATTTGCAATAGTTTTTGGTGTTTAGTTACATTTTGTTTAAAATATTATTGAACACATTCAATAATAGAATTAGAAGAAAAAATACCCTTAGACAGGGTGAACATACAACCTGGCAAAGTGAATTAATTAACACTAATTTCAAGCAATGAAATACAGTATTAATTACTCTATATCACTACAAATTGCTTGGGGGAACGGGCAAATTTATTTGCCATTATTAACAGTTTTAATTACTAAAACAGCAACACAATGAATCTGAAAATGTTTAGCATTGCCTAGTAGTGTTTGTCATATTTAAAAACCTTGATCTGCACAGGTTTCTCTGCTCTAAGTCTGTGACCAATCATCTGGCTTTCAGAGTGAAGACTCAAGGAGAAACATGGAAAGAAGTCATAGAAGCATCTTTTCACAATTGAGGATTTGAACTCCATTTGGATACAGATATTTATTAGGACTCCACTATGGATGTCACCTTGAAAATCAGCATTACAAGTTTGATTTGGTAGAAAGAGAATACGTGAGTTTGAACTAGGAGACCTAGATTTTGGGACTGAATCTGTCATTAAGACTCTGAAGGCTTGGTCATAAAACTCCTCATCTAAGTATTTGTCTCCCCATTTATAAAAGCTTGATAATTAACAAGGACATTTTTCAAATTTCTTCTTGCTTTGAGATAACATGCTACTAAGTATTAAAATATACAGATTATGAATACCATTTACATAATCATACTGTGCTCTAAGTGTATGTGTCTTTGAGATGCATTACCTCATTTAATTTCTTTTTAATATTGCATCATCTTTATTTTTTGTACAATGTGTGATTTCCCCATGAAATTCCCACCACCCATTCACCCAGGCACCACCACCAGAGTCCCTTGTGCTCTTCCCATCCTGTCCAGATCCTTCTCCCTCCTGCTTTCCTATAAGATGTCTCTGATCTATATTTGCCAGATGGTTTTGACTTTTACTTTATTACAGTTAACTTTTTTTCTCCCTTGATTGCTTATTTAGTTACTCTACATTCCTCTTATAAGTGAAACCATTCAACTTTTTCTTTTTCTTTCAGGCTTATATCACTTCCAGTTCCATCCATGTTTTTGCAAATGGCATGAGTTTATGCTTTTTGATTGCTGAGTAATATTACATTGTGCTAATATACCACATCTTATTTCAACATTTCATTTAGGATGGTGAGTTGCAAAAACTTCTTTCTTTTTCTAGTAAATTTTGTTTCTGAAAACAGAATACACATGTGTAGAATGTTGCTAAATTTTAGAGAACTAAGATGCATTGAATACTCATCAAGTAAAAATAATAATTGTAGGTGAGAACTCTATGATTTGGACAAATTGTTAGAGAAGCACTTGCTTTGTGAGTCAAAAACCTTTTAGGTACCTTAAAACAGAGAAGAGTCACAATGATTAAAATGTATTTATAAAATGTTTGTCTATTTCTGCAATTTTCATCCCTTTGATTGTGAAGTTCTGAGTATCATGCTCTTTGTTTGAGGCACTGACTTTCAAAAGGCATCACAAGGCACTTTCATGAGTTTTTTTTTTTTTTTAAGATTCATTTATTTATGCATACAAGCACTGGGGTACAGGCCAAGGGTTGGGGGGGGGTGTGAGAGAGGATTCACCACAGAGAGCAGGGAGCAGAACAGGCAGATCAACGGAAGTACACTGCTGAGGGGAGCAGTGGGCACAGCAGGAGAGGTCTGCTGCGCCATGTGGGGTCCCTCCCTGGCCGGGCGGCAGGGATTAAACTCATGCTGCAGTGGCTGCGGTTTGCTTCATAGTATGTTGCTTAACCCACTGTGCCACCAGGGAGGCCCACTTTCATGAGTTTTGAAGTTCCTGTAAAAGTCTGTCTAGACACAGATCATTTCTCTATATTATATATAAAGTCTAAGTTTTCCCCCATTATATTTCTGATTGTTATACCTCTAAAATTGTTGTTACAACTATAAATTTGAGTCCTATATTTAGCTTAGCATAACTTTAAATTCCCATTATCAATAGTTTTGATATGCTCTTATTCTATATAATAGTATAACATCAATCCATATTTTAATAATGTTTGCATGAAATTAATTAAAATGCAATTATCATTGCAATTAGGTTTTTTTAGGTATAAAGGACAATTTCCTTTTATGTTTCTATCAAGAAAACTTTGATAATTAAAATCATCCAGCATTTATGTGTTGTTTCCATAAAATCAGATTTTTAAGGGATATTTCAAATACTAATATTCTAAAGCCATAATATGAACATTGAACTAGTAAATTATTTTAGTACAAAAGAATTCAGTTTTTCACTAATAAGATGTTAAGTGTAAGGTTTTGCTGATGCTATACTTTGTTATATGCTTTTTATCAGGTTAATGTTGTTATCCTTTATTTCTGTGTTTTGATTGTTTTTTATAAGAAATAGGATTTTATTTCATTAAATGTTTTTATTTCATACATCGTTTGTCACAGTCCAGCTCTGGCCAAAGGCCAGGTCCCCAAAGGATGGGACTGAAGTAGGTGAAATGAGGGGAGATTAGGGTTACAAAAGTGGAGTCAGGTTATGGTATGAGTCCTACTGAGAAAGTCTCAGCAGGTCTTTATTTATACATTAGGAAGAAAGGGGGGGATTACATCAACACTGCATTGATCAGTAAGTTAACAATGACTACTTTTATTTTTCTTTCAAGAGCAGCTTGGGGTCTTGTGACCTTCAGCCAGGATAGATGACATAGATTCACTAGTGTTAGAGTTATTATGATTGGTTGATTTATATTATATGATGGCAGTTATACTAATTTTATGCAATCACAACTAATTTATTTTCACTCTGCTTATAAGGTGAATTATTAGTTTAAGGTCAGACTGGTGTCAGCATTCTACTGCAGGCCTGCAGGAAGAGGAAGGTATCCAGATTAACATCTGAATAGTATCTGTACCCTTGCATTTGGCTTTCAATAGGAATCACTAGTTTCATTGTCTTTAGATTTGTGATAATGTGTTACTAAGGTATCTTTTATAGTGAATTAAATTTAAGTCACACAAGGCAAAAAGGGAAAAAGGGGTCCTGCCACTATTATCACCTGAGGAATGCAGGACCTACCTTTAGCAAAGGCAGAAACGCAAAGCCTTTCACAATGGCCCAGTCTTGAAGGTCACATTTAGGTTCCTGAGGCTTGTAGCCCAAAGTAAAATGAGTTTAAAAGTTTTCCTAATAATCTAATTTTAGAATTTGTAGAATAACCACATTCCAATTGTATCTATTTTCACCTGGTTTTACTGTATTAATTTTCTAGAATTTGTATTATAATATTAGCCAATTAGTATCAAAATGTAAGAGGGTCGTCCTGTAAAGTACCGAGTTTCCGTGGGCACCCCAAAAGAACAAAGAGCGGACACAGGGCTGCAATGGTCATGTAGGGCTTTAGTTATGCCAGCATGCTGGGGCCGACCGTTCAACCGTGACACACAGGTCTGGCTGAGACAATCGACCCCGAGAGGAAGTAGAGGTGAGCTTTTATAGCCAATTTAGCCAATAGGCTGAGAGATCAAAGCCCGCGCAATGAGCACAGCAAATAGCTTTAAAGAGAGACAAGTTTCAAATTTTTAAACTTACAGGAGATCCATTTTGGGCAGGCTCAGGCTTCTGCCCCATACCTGGGTGCACATTCTAAGATAACATTCTTGATTCATAGCCCTGCCCTTAACTGTCCAGGAGAGCCTAAGGTATGGGATCAGCTGACCTGCTAGATCATAGCCCTGCCCTTAACTGCCCAAGAGAGCCTAAGGTATGGGACCAGCTGACCTACTAGATAAGGCCTGTAGGTCGTTTTTCAAGTTTCAGTCAGCTAAGTTTAGACAACTCTGACTCTAACAATTAAATCGGCTAAAACAAAAAGGAGTCCGAGGAGGGACAGCTGTGGAACCTGTGATTCTTCAGGACAGTTCCCCTATGACGGGCTTTTGCCTAGCGGCATAGTTGGGTGGCCCCCATCAATCATTGTTCATTTTTTGTACTAAGTTTGCTTTCTCCACTCAGGTGAGTTGCCATAAATCTCCTGCCACCATATCACCTGTGAACCATCACTGTAGTTCCTTGTGCTCTTCCTGCCACTGTTTTGATGTCTTTCCCTCCACCTGCCTGCTATATGTCTCAGATCTATAGTTTTCCAGCAAGTTTTTTTTTTTTTTGAACTTTTGTTTGACTTTCCCTATATTCCTCCTATAATTGAAACTATCTAATAATGTTTTTCCTTCTGACTTATTTCACTGAGCATAACCCTTTCCATCTCCATCCATGTTGCTGTGAGTAGCATGAGTTTTATCTTTTTTGATTGCTGAGTAGTTTTCCACATATTGATCCATTTGTTTGAGGGCATTTAGATTATTTCCTTATCCTACACATTGTAAATAGTGCAGCAATAAACATAGGAGTTTATGTTCCTTTTGAGTTAATGTTTTGTTTTTTTTTTCCTTAGGTAGATTCCTAGGAGCGGAATTGCTGGTTCATATGGCAGACCATTTGAAATCTTTTGAGAAAAGTCCATACTCCTTTCCACTGTTCCTGAGTTGGAACAGTTTACATCCCACCAATAGTGTAATAGAGTTCCTTTTTCTCCATATCCTCACCAGTATTTATTGTTTGTGTTCCCTTTGATATGGGTCATTCTCACAGGGGTGAAATGATAATCACTTTGTGGTTTTGATTTGCGCTTCTATTGGGATAATTGATGTTGCACATTTTTTCATGTTCCTGTTGGCCATTTGTATGTCTTCTTCAGAGAGTTCCTATTTAATTCTTCTGCCCAATTTAAAATAGGGTTATTTATTTTCTATTTGTAGAGGCATAAGAGTTCTTTGTAAGTACTTGATATCAGCCCCTTGTGAGATGTATGGTGTATTTTACAAGTTATGTCATTAAGTTCATAGACATTAGAATTGTTATGTCATTTAAATTAATTGATTCTTTAATCATTATGAAGTGTCCTTTATCCTTGGTAATAGTCTTTGCTGCAATTCAATCTACTTCTTTTGATACAAATAACATTATTTTAGCTTCATTTGAATCAATTTTAAAAAGGCGAAAGATTTATACGATCTGAAGAGAAACCAGAGTATTGAATCAATTTTAGTATGGAATATTTTAGGTGAAAGATTTTTTTTTTTTTAGTTTTTATTTTATTTATGCATACAAGAACTGATGAACAGACCAGAGGTGTGGGGCGTGAGAGGATCAACCAGAGACAGAGTGGGGAGCAGAACAGGCAGCTCTATTGAAATACATTTCTAAGGGGAGAGGGGGGCAAGACAGGAGAGGTCTGCTGCTTGTGGATCACCTCCCCAGCTGGGCTCCATCTCTTGCTGCAGTGGCTGTGGATGCTTCATAGTGTGCTTAACACCTTGCACCACCAGGGTGACCCTGTGAGGAAGATTATTGATGCTTTAGTGGTCGGAAGTTATGATGACATAAATTTGTAGAAATATAAATCTATTATCTCTAAAACATAATGATGTTTTATAGTGATGTTATGTCAATAAACTTAATAAAACAAGTATCAGTTTCTTTATATTTACAGTGAATTTAGTGCAAGCATCATATAGTTAAATGTTCCTTTTCCATGCAATCTCATAATCTCTCTTTTTCTTGGCTCATTTGATGACGTGAATATTGATACAATTTTGCATGAACAATTTCAATATATGTTTTATTGCTCCATTTGTTTTTGTATTCCTTTTAATCACTTTTCCTGCCTTATTTGGGCTTAATTTACTGGTTTTTAAGGTTCTAATTCATTTCCTTTACAATTCTTTTGGATATAACTTTTTGTTTTGTTATTTTAGTGATTGTGTTGGGGTTTATAGTGTATATCTGTTTAACATTCACCTTCAAATATTATTGTACTACTTCACACACTGTTTAAGAATTTTATAACATTTCTCTGATTTTAGTGTTTGCCTTATGACTATTATAAATTTTTTCTTTTGCATGCATTGCAAATACCACATTATATTGCTGTCACTTTTGTTTAAATAGTAACATATCTTTTAAATATATAAAAATATTGTGAAAAATCAGATATATTTGCCTACCAATTATCAATTCTGATGTTTTTATTCCATTTATTATAATCTTGTTTTTATCTGATGTCATTTTTTCCCTATCTGAAACATTCTCAAAATATGATTTTAAAGTGTATGTTTGCTGCTGATTAATTCTCTTACCTTTGCAAGTCTGAAAAAGTCTTAATTTGTTTCTCTGTGAAACATTTTCACTAAGAAGTCTAGATTGATTTTCTTTAGTATTTTCAAGATCTTGCTTAACCATCTTCTTACTCCATTGTTTTTGATGAGAAATGGCTGTGCCCTTAACTTTGTTCCTCTCCATTAACACACACACAGACATATAGATACACATACACATATATGTATATATGTATGCATATATATGTATATATGTGTGTCATTATGTGTGTATTTAAGATTTTGAAAATGTTATTATTTTAAAAATATATTTATTTATTTATTTTTGCATAGAACTGGGGCCAGAGATACAGGGAGGTAAGAGGATTCACCAGTGACAGAGTGAGAAGAAAAACAGGCAGATTTACTGCATTACACTGCTAAGAGAAGCAACATGTAAGACAGACTAGGTCTGCTGCACCATGTGGGTTAGCTCCCTGACCTGGAGTCAAACTCAAGCTGCAGTGGTTGGTGATAGCTTGATAACACTGAGACTTAACCCCTGTGTCACCAGGGAGGCTCCCATAGCAATAGTTTTTTGCTTCTATTATTTTATATATTTTTTATAGCATTTTTCCTTTTTGTGCAATGCATGCTTTCTCCTCTCAGATGTAGTCCCTGTAAAGTTCCCACCACAAATTCACCTGTGCACCATCATCAGAGTCCCTTGTTCTCTTTCCTCTGCTGTATTCATTCCCATTAGTCCCTTGTTTGTTTCCTCTACATTCCCCCTATAAGTGAAACCATCTGATATTTTTCCTTTTCTTTCTGGCTTATTTCACTGAGCATAATCCCTTCTAGCTCCATCTATGCTGCATGCAAAAGAATGAAACCATAGTACTGCCTCTCACCATGCACAAAAATCAACTCAAATGGATTAAGGAATTAGATATACGACCTGAAACCATAAAAATATTTAGAAGAAAAATTAGGCAAAAGTTTTACATGACAAATACCTCAGTGACATCTTTAAAGACATAGCAACTAAGTCAAAGATAGTGAAGGAAAAGATAAACAGCTGGGACTACATCAAACTAGAATGCTTTTGTACAGCAAAAGACACATTAACCAAAACAAAGAGATACCCCACTGACTGAAAGAAAATTTTTGCACACAACACTATTGACAAGGAACTTATTGATAAAATCTACAAATTACTGACCAGACTAAACAAAAACAAAGTAAATAATCCAGTTGAAAAATGGGCAGAAGAGCTAAAGAGACATTTCTCCAAAGAGGAAATGCAAATGGCCAACAGCCATATGAAAAAATGCTCAACATCTCTTGTAATCAGAGGAATGCAAATCAAAACCACTATGAGATATGACCTCACACAAGTGAGAATGGCACATATCAAAAAAAAAAAACACCAAAAAAACTAGAAACAGCACATGTTGGTGAGGATGTGGAAAAAATGAACTCTACTACACTACTGGTGGGAATGAAAACTGGTCCAGCCACTATGAAAAGTGGTGTAGAGGTTCCTCAACCTAGTTAAAATGGAGCTCCCATATGATCCAGCAATCCCACTCCTAGGAATTTACCCAAAAGACACAAACACACCAATTCAAAAGGATACCTGCACACCTATGTTTATCATGGCAATTTTCACAATAGGAAATCTATGGAAACAGCCCAAATGCCCAAAAATTGATGACTGGATCAAGAAAAAATATATATATAATGGAATATTATACTGCAATCAAAAATGATAAACTCATGTAATTATTTTTTCTTGATCCCTTGTTTGGTTCCCCTACATTCTTTCTATAAATGAAACTATCTGATATTTTTTCTTTTTTCTGGCTTATTTTACTGATCACAATCCCTTCTAGCTCCATCCATGTTGCTGTGAATGGCATTAGTTTATCTTTTTTGAATGCTGAGTAGTATTCCATTATGTATATATATCACCTCTTTCCGATCATGTCATCTATTTTTGGGCATTTGGGTGTTTTCCATATCTTACCTATTGTAAATAGTGCTAAAATAATCATAGGAGTGCAGGTACCCTTTTGAATTAATGTTTTTATGACCAATAGTTTTTACTTGAACACCATTTACCTTGTTGTTGGGATGCTGGATATTTTTGTTGTTCTTAAAAACCTTACTGATTTTTCTTCTGGGATATAGTTATAGTATTTGCAGTGTGATTCTGCACACTGCTGAATAATGCTTTTAATATGTGTTATGTAGTGTCAGAGCAGCCATTATTCTGAGATAAATTATTCTCTGCTACTTTGATAAAAGTCTTTTGAGTACCTTACCCAATGACCTGTGACTCATTAGATTTTCCAATCTGTTAGATAGGAACAGGCACTATTCCCAGTACTGCCTAAGCACTAGTAGTGATTATGTGTTTTATTTTATTTCATTTTGTTTCTAAAAATACACTTTACTTTTGAGGGAAGTATTTGGTCACAGAAAAACTGAATAAAGAAAAATGAGAGTTTGCTTATATAAGCCCTGTTTCCCCACAGGTATAACTTCCAATTATCAATATCCTCTACCAGAGTGGTATATTTGTTGTCATTGGTTGACACACTATTAGCAACTAGAGTCCATATTTTACCTTTGGATTCACTCTTGATATTACACATTTCATCATTGAAATATCTTATTATACCCCAAATATACTCTTTAATTTGCCTATCATTTCTCCATTTACCCCTAGTTTCTTGCAATTACAGGTGTTTATACTATCTACAGTTCTGTCCTTTTCAGCATGTCATGTAATTGGAATTATATAAAATTATAGTCTTTTAAGTTGACCTCTTTCTCTTAGTAAAGCACATTTTAGGTCCTTTTGTGTCTTTTCATAGTTTATTTCTTCTAAGCATTGAGTAATATTACATGTCTGTATATGCTGCAGTTCATTTACCTATTCACACACACACCTACAAGACTTTTACTTCTGTGACCTACATATGTATATATTACTGAAGGATATCTATGCTAATGTTGATTATCTATAACTATGATTCTGTGTAGGTTATGTATGAGTTTTGAATTCCTTTTGGAAAATACTACCCAGAAACACAATTGTTTAAAATACATTTTCAAATACTTTTATTTTCCTTTTTAAAACACTTCAATTTTAGCAATCTAGGCTAATTGTGGTATTCCTAACTACTTCATTTTTTTGCATGTCTTCCTTGTATTTTGTATAATAAGAATCTGTTTAAACTAAAGAAAAAACCATAAGAAACAAAATGCTTTCAAAAGTGACTACCATTTTGTATTTCTGACCAGCAATGAATCAGAATTTATATTGCTCATCTTCTCACCAACTTTTGGTATTGGAAGTATTCCAGATTTTGGCCACTCTAATGTATGTAGTGATATCTCTTTATTTTGCATTTCTCTGGTGTTACTTGATATGGACCCCTGAATATGAATTCATATTTTTCTATCTGAATATCTTCTTAGGTAACTTTATGTTAAGATCTTTGGCTCAAATTTATTTTAATGTTTTATTTTCTTAATGCTGAATTTAGCAGATTTTTGTGTATTTTGAATGAGACCTTTTTCAATATGACTTTTGCAAATATGTTCTCCCAGTCTGTGGTGTATCTTTTTATTTCATTTCAATTTCAATATTATTTTCACTCTTTCACAGAGGAGAAAAAAAAAATCAATGAAGTCTGCCTAATTCTTCTTTTCATGAGCTGTGCCTTTGGTATTGCAACTAAAATGTCACTCCCAAATCTAAGGTCATCTAGATTTACTCCACTGTTATCTTCTAAGAGTTTAATAGTTTTGTCTTTTACATTGTCTGCGATCCACCTTGAGTTAATGTTTGTGTAAGCTTGTGCCTAGATTTATTTTTTTGCATGTCAGTGTATAGTTGTTCCAGCACCATTTGTTGAAAGATCATATTTTCTCCATTGTTTGGCTTTTCTCCTTTAAGATTAAGGATTCTTTTGCTATTTTTATGTGGGTATCTTTATGGGCTTTTTATTCTGTTCCATTGTTCTTATTTGTCTACTTTTGTTGTTGCTAACACAAGTCTTTTTTTTCCACTTTTTTTTGCTTAGAAGAATGGGGGTGCAAGCAAGAGGTGTGAAGGGGAGTGAGAGGACTCGCCAGAGACAAATTGGTAAGCAAAACAGGTTGATCTACTGAAATACACTGCTGAGGGGCATCAGGTGAGACAGAACTCTGCTGTGCTATGTAGGTTATCTCCTTGGTGGTTCGTGGCAGTAACAGCACTGAGACTTAACCCCTAGACCACCAGGGAGTCCCCTACAACACAGTCTTGAATATTATAGCTTTATAGTAAGTCTGAAATTTAGTAGTGTCAATTTTCCAAATTTGTTTTCCTTCAACAAAATTATTTTTATTTATTTATTTAGTTATTTATTTTTATTAATATAGATTTTTTTAAATTTACATATACTTGCCATCAATTGTAATCCCCATGTATTCCCCATCACCATCTCACCAGTGCACCATCACCTCAGTCCCTCGTGCTCC
>JAGFMF010011774.1:2101306-2120707 GCA_019455555.1 Galemys pyrenaicus | reverse complement strand
TCCATAATGGTTGGACCAGCTTGCATTCCCACCAGCAGTGTAAGAGAGTTCCTTTTTCTCCACATGCCCGCCAACATTTGTTGTTGCTACTTTTTTTGAAATGTGCCATTCTCACTGGTGTGACATGGTATCTCATAGTGGTTTTGATTTGCATTTCTCTGATGACAAGAGAAGTTGAGCATTTTTTCATATGCCTGTTGACCATTTCCATGTCCTCTTTGGAGAATTGCCTTTTTAGCTCTTTTGCCCATTTTTGGACTGGGTTGTTTTCTTTGTTTCTGTTTAGTTCTTTGTGGATCTGTGTGATAAGTCCCTTGTCAGTAATGTTGTGTGTAAAGATTTTCTCCCAGTTGGTGGTTGTCGCTTTGTTTTGGCTAATGTGTCCTTTGCTGAACAGAAGCTTTTAAGTTTGATGTAGTCCCACCTGTTTATCCTCTCCTTCACTATCTTTGCTTTTCCTTCAACAAAATTATTTTAGCTATTCTGGTGATTTGCTTTTCTAAATAAAGTTTTCAATTAGTTTGTATGTATTCACAAAATATTTTCTGGGAATTTTATTAGGATTGCATTGAATCCCTAGACAAAGTAGGAAGAACTGACTGTTTGACAATATTGAGTCTTCCATATATGTGGATTATTTCTGATTCATTTAGCTCTTCACTGGTATCTTTCTTCAGAGTTTTATATTTTACCTCATGTGGATTTTGGTCATATGTTACTAGATTTATATGTAAATGTTCCATCTGTGTAGGAGCTATTATAAATGTCTTTAACTTAAAATTTCACTTGTTAACTGCTGGCATATAGGAAAGAAACTGACATTTGTATAGTTATGGTAGTTTATCTTTATTCACTCTTGCAAATTTTTGACACAGAGAACCATGTCATATATGAAAATAAAAGATAGGTTTATTGTTTTCTTTGCCTTTATTTTTATTTTGGTTTTATTGCTTTAGATGGGACTTCCAGCATGATGGTAAAAAACTGTTGAGATGTGACATCCTTACCTTTTCCAGACATTAGTTTTGATTTTCTCATCATTAACTAGAATGTTAGCTATAGGCTACGGTAGCATAGTTTTTCTCAAGTGAGAAAACTCCTCTTTATTCTTAACTTACTGAGAATTTTTATCATGAACGGGTATTGTATATTGATGTATGTTTGTTCTGTGTCTATCGTCATATAATTTTTTCATGTGTTATTTCTTCTTAGTCTGTTGATGTGATTGATTTAATTAGTTAATTTTAAATGTTGAACCATTCTCACATAACTGAGGTAGAAACCTTGTTCTTGTGGTATATAATTCATTTCATACATTGTTAGATTTTATTTGTTACTGTTTGATTAAAGATTTTTTTACATCTGTGCACATGAAAGATATTGGTGTATAGTATTCTTTTATTGTAATGTGTTTGCCTGGTTTGGGTATTAGAGTCACACTCACCTCAAAAAATGAGCCAGGATATATTATATCAGTTTCTATCTTCTAAAAATTATTGTAGAGAATTAGTAAAGTCTTTTGCTTAAATGGTTGGTAGGAGTAACCAGAGAACTTACCAAAGCCTGACATTTTCCATTTTGTAAGCAATTAATTATTGACTCAATTTCTTTAATAGATATGTGTCTCCAAATTATTTGTTTATTCTTGTGTGTGTTTGTCAGATTGTGTTTTTCAAGGACTTGGCATTTTATGTAAGTTATCACATTTGAGGGCATAGAATTGTTGATAGTATTCCATGCTTTTCCTTTCATTGTCCCTGGAATCAGAAGAAATGTTTCCTCTTTCATTTTGATTACAGTAATTTGTGGTCTCTCTTTTTTCTTACTTAACGTACTTAGTTCATAAATTAGTTGTCCTTTTCAACAAAGCAACTTTTGTTTTCACTGAGTTTCTTCACTTAATTTTTTTAAAATTTACTTATTGATGCATACAGGAACTGGGGTATAGGCCAGAGGTGTGGGAGTAAGAGGATTCACCAGAAGCAGAGTACGGAACAGAACAGGCAGATCTACTGAAATACACTGCTGAGGGGAGCAGCCGGAGAGGCAGAAGAGATTTGCTGAGCCAGGTCTAAAATCACCTCCCTGGTTACGGATCAAACTTGTGCTGCAGTGACTGTGGATAGCTTCATAGTACAGTGTTTCACGCCTTGTGCCACCAGAGAGGCCCCCAATTTTCTTTATTAACCTCCTGTTTTCGGTATCATTAACTTCTGCTCTAGTTTTTACTATGTCATTTTTTCTGCTTAGTTTTAATATTTTTAGTTTCCTTTTACTGTGATTTGTTATCAGACATTGTGTGATTTCAATTCTTTCAAATTTGCTAAGCTGTTGTTGGATGTATTAGACCTTGGATGCCCACTCTATTCAGCTAATTGATGGTGGTGTTAAATTCAACATTTTCTTATTAATTTTCTGCCTGCTGTGTCTGTACATTTCTAAAAAGGGGTGTCTAATTATTGTAATGGGTTCATCAATTTTTCCTTGTCATTCTCTCAGATTTTGCTTCATTAATTTTTATGCTTTGTTGTTAAGAACAGACAGTAAGGATTATTATGTTTTCTTGGGAATTGACTCCTTCACTTTTCCTGATTATTTTCCTGGCTCTAAAATCTACTCAAATTAATTTTATTGGTCATAAAATAACATATTTTCTCTATTTATGTTTTATTTTTATGTGCCTTTATTTAAAGTGGCTTTCTCAGCATATTACATAATTGAATCTTGCTTCTGATTTACTTTGAAAATCTCTGTCTTTCAGTTGGTAAATTTAAACCATTGATATTCATTGTGATTGTGATTGTTGGTGTAACATTGTATTACTGTGATTGCTGAATTAGTAGCTGTATTATTTGTTTCTGTTTTCTAATTGCTATATTTATTCTTTGTTTTTATTTTTGTTTTCCACTCTTTTCTCTCCCTTTTGTGCTTTCCATAAAGAATTTTACATAATTCCTTCTTTCTTATCATGTATACTTTAAAAAAATATTTCTTAGTAATTGTCCTAGAGTTTGTAATAAACATTTACAATTCATTCAGTTCCCCTTTCAAATAACACTATAGTATAAGCAGTGTGACTATCTTAGAAAACAAAGCAATCCTAAATCCTTCCTCTTGTCCCTAGTATCATTGTTGTCATTTGTTTCATTTTATATACAGCATTCATTCATATAATGTATGTGTCTATACTACATATATGCATACATAATTGGATATATTATTGCTATTATTATCTGAATGCTTTCTCCTGTTAGAGTAATAAAAAATAAAATTTTTATTTTACCTTTACTATCCTATCTAATGTTCCTCTTCTTCTTCTTGTTATTCATCCCTCTTCTTGTTATTTTTCAAATGGGTTCAGTCTTTATATCATTTTTTTTTCTATAATGAATGTCATTTAGCAATTTTTTGCAAGACCGGTCTATTAGAAACAAATACCTTCATTTTTTTTTTTAAAGATTTATTTATTTATGCATACAAGCACTGGGGCACAGGCCAGAGGTGTGGGGGGGCGAGAGGATTCACCAGAGACAGAGCGGGGAGCAGAACAGGCAGATCAACGGAAGCACACTGCTGAGGGGAGCAGCGGGCAAGGCAGGAGAGGTCTGCCATGCCATGTGGGTCCCCTCCCTGGCCAGTGGCAGGGATCGAACGCGTGCTGCAGTGGCTGCGGTTTGCTTCATAGTGCGTTGCTCAACCCACTGTGCCACCAGGGAGGCCCACCTTCAATTTTTTGTTTGAGAAAATCTGTATTTCTCTTTCTTTTTTGCAGAATAATTTTCAAGATATAGAATTCAAGTTGGAAATTTTTCCTGAACCCTAAATATTTCACTCCACTATCTTCTTACTTGCATTGTTTCTAAGAGAAACTAAATATAATTCTTGTCTTTGCTACCTCAAATATAAGATGCTATTTTTTTTCTGGAACTTTTTTCAAGATTTTTTTCTTTCTCTTTGATATTCTGTAGCTTGTAAATTGTATTCTTAAATATCTTATATTTGGCATTTATCTTTATTGGCATTCTCTGAACTTCTTGAATCTATGTTTTGGTAAATAATGTTAATGTGGGAAAATTCTAGCCATTATTACAAATATTTCTTACTTCCTCAGGTCATTTTAATCTTCTCTTTGTGTGGTGTGCATTCTACGTGTATATATTATATTATATATTATATATATTACATCTTTTTTTTAAAGATTTATTTATTTATGCATACAAGCACTGGGGTACAGGCCAGAGGTGTGGGGGGCTGGTGAGAGGATTCACCACAGAGAGCAGGGAGCAGAACAGGCAGATCAACGGAAGTACTCTGCTGAGGGGAGCAGCGGGCACAGCAGGAGAGGTCTGCTGCGCCATGTGGGTCCCCTCCCTGGCCGGCGGCAGGGATTGAACTCATGCTGCAGTGGCTGCGGTTTGCTTCATAGTGCGTTGCTTAACCCACTGCGCCACCAGTGGGTTATTGGATATTCTAATTTTTTTATTTTTCTTCCTTTTTTGGTCTTTCATGTGCTTTGGAGATATCTATTCAGATATCCTCAAGCTAAGAGATTATTTTTGCCAAATGGGTCTGGTGTACTAAAAAGCCCTTCAAAGGCATTCATTTCTTGTTAAAGTGTTTTTGATAACTAACACTTTCTCTTGGTACATTTTTAGGATTTTCATCTCTTACATGGCCTTTCTTTTCTTGCCTGCTATCTTCTTAATCCATAAGAGTCCTTGGCATATTAGTTACAACTGTTTTAAATTTTGTATCTGATAATTATGACATGCTTGCCATATCTGACTGTGCCTCTGGTATCTACTGTGTCCCTTGAAACTGTGTTTCTTGCCTTTTAAAGTGTTCAGTAATTTTTTTTTCTTAATAGTCAGACATGACATAATGAATAAAAGGAACTACTATGGTAATTTGGTCTTTAGTAATTTGTCAGTGAATTGTGCTGAGAGGGAAAGTGCACTATGTCCCTATCACTGGGGCATCATTTTTAGTGAGCACTTGCTTGTGCGGTGAGAGGATCATAAATCTCACAATCTCTCCTCATCCTCCCTTGGGGGGCCGGTTATCAATAGGGGGCTAGAGTTGGACATTTCCTCTCCACTACACAGAAAACTGCAATTGAATTAAGTTGGATATTTCTCTTCTCTTAGGTTAGATAGACTTTGATAAACCCCAGGAGTATAGCCTCTGGGTACATAGTTTCTCCTGAAGGAAAACTTGCTAGGAACCACAGAGGACTCCGGTATATTTCAAAATGTTTTCTTTCCTACTATCCCTGCCAGAATAATAAGAGAATGGTTTTTCTATTTATTCTGAATTTATGGTAGAGTTTCAAAAGTAAAACATAACTCATGTAAGTGTGGGAGGTCCTTGAAGATTGGATCCTCCTGGATTTTTTACTGACAGTTTTGCCAGAACTGGGTCTCCAGCAATTTTCAATTATAACTTAGGTTTTCTTCACTGGAACTTCTTTCACGGGGTTTCTGCTCCATTGGGGTATAAGTTTCTCTATTTGCTTATAACACTCTCCAATTTGGGGAATACGGGTTTGTCCTGTAAGCTAATTTATTTCAAAGATGCAAGAATTGTTTATTCAGTTTTTCACTTGTTAGGCTGAAGTTGTGACTTCCAAGCTTCCTTACAAGCAAGACTGGAAACTAGAAATAAGACATCCCAGGTGATCTTCTTGCTAAAGCTTTCAGGTTACTTCTTCCCAAGTCTTAGGTAGTCTTTCATATGCGTGCATTGGCCCTTATACCACTGAATATTCAGGGGTGAGGGCCTTCCACAGGCAGCTTGAGTTCCATGTATAATCCTTTTTTTTCTGTATAGCTCTATCTTTTCCGGTACTCTGCCTTGAAACTCTCTCCTTGGTTCTTGCTAACTCTCAACCTCAGCTTTTCAACCCAAGAGGCTCCTAGCTTTTCCTGGGTTCCTCTTTCCTGAATTGCAGCCTAGATTCTCTCTCAAGTCAGTAAGTCATGCTTCCCTTGTTTTAACACCTGACTTTCAAAAACCAGTGTCATTTATCACTTACACATCTGCTATCTTGAAAATTTTTTGTATATTTTGACCAGTTTGATAGTTGTTCTTTTTTTTTTTTTTTTGGTGTGAGGTGGGGGCTCATATCTAACTTACTTTACTCTGATTGGTTTGAAATAGAAGTCATGATTTATATAATTGATATTTTCTTTTTTGTTTTTGTTAATTTCTCCTTCCTGATAAGGTGTCAAGTCTTGTAAATATTTTATTCCTGAATTGATTTCTGTGTATTCTTTCTTCCTTTCTTTTTTCTCATGATACTATTTTAGTGTTGGACTGATAACTGAATCCTATTAAATCTATGTAAATTTAGATGGTAAATTTCTATTGTATGTAAATCTATTATAGAGGTGCCACCTGCTGCTATATACTTTCACAGAAAAGTTAATATCAGTTTTTCTGGCAGTTAGAGAAGGACCAGATCAGAATTTTCTATTTGTTATGCAGAGCTCTAGAGACTGAGTGTCTATGTTTAATGCACTGCCTATTCTGATTTCTTCTTATTCTCATTGTGAAAGTCATTTAAAACCCCAATTGTGAGCTTAGCTGTTTATATAGGGTCTTTGCTTTTTATTTGGCTATATATTTCTTTGAATACATACTAGCGGAGGCTCTCAAAAGTTTGGTTTAGGTTTTCAGCTTCTTAAAAACACTGGTTTATTTTTGTTATTTAGTTTCTCATTTTGCTATACTTAAAATTCGATGGCATATATCTTCAGGAGACACAAGAAATAGGCTATTGAGCGTGGTTCTGTGTTCTTGAATGATTATCATGAATAGTAGTATTTCAGTGTGTCTGAGTGTATGTGTGTGTTACTCAATTTCCTTGTTTGTTCTTAGAGAAAGAAATACCTTGATTAAAATCTCTGAAAATAACTGCAATTGTAAGCCTATGACACTGTTTGAATTTCGTCTTTATTATCCACTAAGTCTGTGATTTTTTTCAACCTAAAAACATTTTTAATTCCTCATGTTTAAAATAGTCTGTTTCATAGTTATAAATATGATGCGTGATAACATCCTTGAAAACGTGAAGTCGGCTAAAGTTTCTCTAAAACATGACCACAACTTGTATATAATATTTTACTTATAATATTTACAGTAATAATAGAATAACATAAAAATAGCAACAATGACAGCAATATGTTCATGTAAGCTAAACTATATATCATATATTAAGCTTTTTATTTGTATTATTTGTGACAGTCATCACAATAAAAATATAATATTCTTATTTATGGTTTCATCGTATGGCATTAAGTTGAAGGTAATCTTTATTTTAAATTAATTTTGAGAATATTTCAGACCTCTAAGCTCATTGTAAAAATAAGAATGTGAGTTGAAAAGAATATAGTATTTCACTTTTTACTCTTTTGGATCCCTATTATGATTTTGAATTCTGGATTTGCACTCTTAAGAGATGCAACCTGTTTAAGTACTTTATCCCCTCTGAGCTTAATTTATCTCACTTGAAGAACAGGGATGATACTATTTTATTACAGGATTATTGAGCAATATATGTAACCCTCCTAACATAATGCTTGAGATAAAGATGTTATTCTAAATTGTTACCAGCACCTAGTATTTGATTTTTATACAAACATTTTCATAAACATTTCACTTCACATAGAATAGCTGGTATTTTATTTCTAAAAGTATGTGGAACTTGTTGCTATAAATTAATATGGAAAATAAACTATTACTTTACCTTGAAAGTACATGATCTACTTAGTGTACCTCAATGAAACGTGGTATTTTATCTTCTCAATATGTTCCCTCTGCTGTAATATCTCATCTCTCCAATCTTCCTGAATAAGTGTTTCACCCACTCTGGATAATTTTGTCTATAACCAAGAATACTCTCTCTAACCCAGCAGTATGTGTTAGAAAGCCTACCATTTTGAGATGTCTTAGTTAATTTCATAAACATTTATCAAGGACTAAAGTTTAATTACTTTAAAAAATATCTCTTTCCAGGCTCACTTTTCAATAGAAATTGCTCCTCAATATGAAATATCTCATGATTTTAATTGCTCAGTGCTTGAAACATGGCAAATGCTCAGGAATGTTTGTTTCTGAGATTTTTTTGAAGACCAAATAAATGAGTGAATTAATGAATCAGTAAATGTCATTGTCTTGTTATTTATGGCATGTGTAAAAAATAGTTTCTAATGTATATGAAGCAACTTCACCTATATCAAATATCCCTAAGTCTATCTGTACTTTAGAACCGTTGGGAGAATTTTTATAAGGTGCCTAAATCGCATCCCAAGAGTTTCCGATTTACGTGGCTTGGTAAAATAGGACTATTTATTTTTGAAAAACTTCCTAGTAGCCTAGTAGATTGAAAACTGTTGTCATGTTTCAGAAGCATTGAAAGCTATTCCTACCATCAGGGAATACTGCAAAAGTATGCTTAATCTATGCATTGAATTAAAAATCTTTATAGGAAATCACAGAAAGAAAAATAAAAGTAAAATTAAATGTAGAATTAGTTGAAAGTATAAATATTGGATTCTACATGTGAATGGTGGTGATTATATTTTCTGAGTCGAACTTTTAACACCTGGAATAAAAATATGATTTTTCTCATTGGAAATGCATTTAAATCTAAATACTTGCAGGTCTGTAAACATAAAGTGGCATCTAGTTATTACAGAAGTCCAAATTATATTAAATAGAACTGCTTGGGTGATCTAGAATATTCTCCATTAATAATGTTATGAATGTGGGAATTACAGTTAGGCAATTTTAATTTGAAGCGTGTATCAGTACTTTTTGTTTTATAGGGACATATTTCCTCTCATCGCTAAGCCTCAGTGTCCTTGTGTATAAAATTGGTGCTACTGTAAAAGCATATTTTCTTCCTTTTTGTTAGTGATCCTTGGGAAAACTGGCCCCATTGATCTATGTGCTTTAGGTTGGGTTTTCTGAGAAGCAGATCCTGAATATATTGCAGGATATTTTTAAAGAGGATTTGGGCAACATTATAATTTAAATAACCATTAGAGTTATCCCCATGTTGAGTTGAAATGTTCTTGTCTTTACACCCATGCTGGGAGTTCGAACATACACACACGCACACACACACTCACACTCACAGAGTATTTTAAATACTTGGCATATTGGAAAAACTCATCATATATTTAATAATAGAGAACACTGGTAGTTAAATACTTAAATTCTCATCTCAAATAGAGTTGCTTTAGTAATTGTCTTGTATAATGCATTTCTTTGTCCCAGAGGTGATATCTGCCTCATGTCACTTCTTTTTATTACTGCACTTAAATAGCAACTAACATTTACATTTAGTGTACTATGTACTCTAATTACTCTTGGATCTTGTATGTATATTGACTCATTTATTCTTCATAACAGTCATAGATGTGTATATAATATTCCCATTCTGTACAGAAGGGAATTAAAGAAGTGAAGCTGAATTACACGAATTTGAATACAGCTAGTTTAACAGCAACATCTGATCCTTTACCTGTGTGTTCCCCTGTTGCTTAAGAGCAGGGGTAATCATTTGGAGACAGTCTAGTCTCTTAGGCAAGGCAGCAAATTTCTCAAGGAACAGAAGAATATCATAATTTGTCTTTTTATATTCACATAAACATTTGATTTTCAAGAGTCCTTAAATATTTACACTTTGGGATTATAGAAGTAAAGAAAGAGAAGAAAGAGAAAAATAAGATCAAAATGTAGTATATAAGAAGAAAGAAAGGTTTGGAAGAGCCCTATTTCCTCAAAATATGTAAGGTTAAACACATAACAAGATAAGGACACTTTACTGAATCAAATAAAAATACTTGTTTCAGTAAAAACAAATCTAGTGTCCATTTAAAAAGCTGGACACGAGTCTCTCAGTAACTAAATGCATATTCTTAGAGATAAATTTTTATGCTTATTTTTCTTCTAGCTTCTGATGTTAATTTATTCTCTGCCCATGTTTTTAGATGGAGGACTGACTTTGATCAGGGAATGTTGCTTGCTTAACCTTGAGGCACCCATCCAGTCTGAACTGTGCATGAAACCCCAAGCACCTTGAGAAGAAGCCATGTCACTGTAACTACCAGGGGATATTAACAGAAGAGCTAATGTTAAATATAGCAATTAATCCAATCACTCATTTAGAGAAATCATTTATTTAAAATTCCTTTGAGTCTTGTAGTCCTAAGATATGATGATCAAATCCATGCTTATTTTATTATCTACCAACTTATGAGTTCCCAGGTAAAAAGCTCTTGACATTTTGCTGGGGAAAATGATGAGGTGTTCTTAAAAAGTCACTGGGAATAGCTCCCTTTTGCTACAATAATTCTTTCCCCTTAAGGCAGCAGTGTAGTTAGATATATGAACATTAAAATAAGAACTATGATTATCTTCCTTTTTAATTTTTAATTGAATCAACATTACAGTATCATATTATATGTCTCAAATGTTTATCATTGAGAGTTACCTTGTGTATTTACCATATTAACTTCCTTGCTGAGTGTTTAGTACCATCTTTCTCTATACCCTGCCTCTGTCTTTCACCATACCACTGCCTCCTTTTTCTGAATTTATCCAATCTCTTTCTCCCTTCCTTCTAATCTCTTTCTTCCTTCCAACTACTAATTGGTCTTATAGTCTAAAATTTTAATTTTTATTTAGTGAATCTGATTGTTTCCTCTATATAGCAATTATGAATGAAATCATACGGTGTTTACTTTTCTAACTTATTTTACTAAGTATATATAGTTCCCTCTAGGTTTATTCATGTTGTGGCAAGTAGCAGGATTCCATCATTTTTTATATTAAATAGTATTCTATTATGTGTATAAATCATGTCTTCTTTATTCATTTGTCAATTGATGTTTATTTCCAGTTCTTGGCTATTGTAAATATTGCTGAAGTAAACATGGGGTGCATCTACCTCTTCAAATGAAGGTTTTTATACTTTTGGCATAAATACCCAGAAGTGTGATAGCTGGAGAGTATGTCATTCTGTTTTTATTATTTTTGGGGGGGGTGTAGCTCTATACTGGTTTCCATAATGGTCCTACTGATTTATTCACACAAGAATTAATAAGACAATAAGCTCAGTGAAAATAAATTCAAAGACCGATTATGAGAAATGAAGGTCAAAGTGAAAAAAAAAAAAAGTGACAATAAAGGAGTCAAGCATCATATATTCAATCAGCAAATGCTGAGTGCCTTCAATGTTCCAAAAACTGTCCTTAGCTAGGGTGCAATAGAGAAAAGAGAATGGGAAATTCCTGACATCATGACCATGATTATCTTTGAAATGGTTGGATAGATTATATGAAGGCAATCTGTTTTTCAGAGTTCATTCACTATGACTTTTGACTAAGGAACTTTAAACGTCTTTCTTATAAGAAGCTGTGAAAATTAGTTAACTCACTGAATTTGAAATATTTTTATATTTAGGTCTTGTTAAGACACCAACTGCTTAGATCCATTGTTAGACTTTCTGATTTACTAAGACTGATATGGAGTTGGAGAAGCCATACTGCTAAGAGATTCCCAGGAGATGCTGATGCTGGTGGTGTGAGGTTCACTATTTGAGAATTACTAAAATGGATGGCAGGAGTTGAAATTAGAGTCCCAGTTACAAGCCATTGCATAAAGACATGTTGTAAAATATTATTTCAAGATTTTGCTTTAGATAGAATCATTTCTTTAAGTAAAATGAATTTAAATATAAATAAAATTTAAAAGTCAAAGCCTTATGTTTAAACCTTTAGTACATGAGAAATTTTGAAAGAATCTTTTATATTTTATCTTAAACTATGATACTGGATAGTTACTACTTTTTAAGAAAAGGAAGAAAAGAAACATTAAAAATTTATTCAAACTTTTCAATTTAAACTAAATAACTATGTATGGGCTTAGCTTCAAGAATGGAAAAAATATTCGTATCACATTTGAGCCATAATTATCTTCTAACACAATGCCTTTTATTCCTTGAATTCCTTGAATCAAATTTGAATATTTTTAAATGCACTATAATATGGTTACAATTTTTTTTTTTAAAAATAAGAAAATTAAAGGGCTAGTGATATAGTTATTTCTTTGAGTCATCAGAGATACATGTTTCCAAATAAGTTAACTTATTTATGTAAATAGTTTACTGACTATAATAAATCAGTTTATGGGGAGAATGCAAATTATTATAGCTATTATAAAAAACAGTATGACCGTTCTTCAAAACATCAAAAATACAGCAATATTATATCCAATTACCACATTTCTGGGAATATACCCAAAGAAAATGAAAACTGTGTTTCAAAGCGATATCTCAGCTCTTGTGTTCTTGAATGAATTATTCACAGCAACCAAGATATAGAAACAACCTATATGTACACTGATGAATTAAGAGAATGGGGGGTGTGTATGTGTGTGACATATGTGTGGGCAAATACCATATACACACAATGAAACATTATTCAGCTTTAAAAAAAATGATCTCCTGACATTTTCAGAAGCGTGAAAAAACCTGGAAGTCACACACACACACACACACAAACACAACTAGATTTAAACTTAACACCATTTCTTACTAAGATTTTGCCTTTACCTAAGTCCCTTAAACTGAAAAACTTCAATACAAACATGATACATAACAGTTATTGGACCTGTTAAGTGTGGAGGTACTTCTGAACATCTTCATGGGAATCTGGTCCCTGTTAAGAGTTCTGGAGCAGATTATAGCACAGGATTTAGGATCAGCCTAAAGAGGACCATGCTTCCCCTTTCTATGTCACTCTCAGATTCTTCTACTTCTTCCCATCTGTTCTGCCCCCATCATGGGCCAAATCACTCATTTTGCTCACAGGATTGATGCTCCCTATTTGATGCACTGTCAACATGGGCCTTGACAGTTTGGGTCCTATCTGTCTCACTGACCTCATCTGTTCCACAAAACTGGTTCATTCTGGATCAACCACTCTAGACCCAATTCTGGAAGCTACATTCACTATTGCTCTCTGCCACAGTTTTGGAATTCTCACTCCTCTGTCTCTACTCTCTGCCTGTCTTTACTTAGTTCATTCCTTCCTGTTCTTTATAGCTTACCTTGACCATCTGTTTTGCAAGAAAACTTTCTGACTCCTTCTAATAGACCCCATCCAGGCCCAGAGAGCCTTTAATTTTGACACTCTTGGCTCCATGTACTTTCCTTTACTCCTTTTATATCTGTTGTAATTGTGTTTATGTGCGTGATTTCTTTCTTAGCTCTTCAACTATACTCTAATTCCAGTATGGGAGAAGCAGTCAGTGTTGTCCACTACCCAGCTCCTAGAAGAGTACCTGAACAACGTAATAGCTGTTCATGAATTAGTCACAGAATGAACACATGTATGAATGAATGAACTGATAGCTGTAGTCAGAGGGTTTTATATAAGTAGAGAAATGTGCACTCAAGGCATGGAGGGGAATACAACTCATGAATGCATTTCTTTTAAGAGATGTGTAAGTTCACTTGGAGACAGTCAAATCAATGTTCTAACTTAGTGGTTTCTCAATAGAGATGCAATTGCTATTTTATTTTCAACAGTTCTTTATTGTGAGGGGTTGTTTTAAGTTTTGGGAAAATTTTAAAATTCTGGGTTTCTACCCACAAAATTCGAGTAATTCCTTTTCTCTAGTCATTTTCTATGGCCGCAAACATTTACTTATATTTGATAAGGAATCATGCTTCTACTTCTTGAGAACTATCATCCAATTAATTAATTAATTTTAGAAAAGATTTATTTATTTATGCATATGAGAACTAAGGTACAGGCCAGAGGTGTGGGGGGTGAGAGAATTCACCAGAAACAGAGTGGGGACAGAACAGGCAGACTGACTGAAGTATAATGCTGAGGGGAACAGTGGACAGGGAACAAGGCAGAAGAGGTCTGTTACACTATGTGGGTCACCTCCCTGGCCTGGGATCGAACTTATGCTACCGTGGCTAAGATGCTTCACGGTATAGTGCTTATTGTGCCATCAGGGAGGCCCCTATCATTTAATTTATATTAGTGTCTTCTGCCTTGCAGAAGAGAAAGAAATGAATGAAGGGGACTAAGGAGACAAACAAGAAAAAGTTGTTTTCTTAATGCCTCAAATGAAATATCAAAGATTGGTTTACAGATCACTTGAGAAAACATATTTTAAGCAGTTAGTATCAGTTCAGCACATAGTAAGCTCTCAGTAAACAGTGACTCTAAGTAATAGAAAGTGTTGGGAGGACTTAAGAAAGTAAGGTTAAGTTGGAGAAAATGAGAAAGATACAAGAACTATTTAGGAGGGTAACTGATCTTATATTGGTAATATATTGGGATTAGATAGGGAATGAAGTTTTGTAATTTATATTTGGGCAATGCTTAATGTAATTTTGAGATACAGATTATAGGAAGAAGCATAAACTTAAAAGGGGGAAGGTAACAAATTTGATACTGTATACTTGGATTTGAGAGGCCACTGTGATGAATAGCAAGAGATGTTTAGGAACAATTGGAGGATAGGAAGCTAGTAGTTTAGAATTCAAGTTGTGGAGGCAAAAAAATGAAACTACTTCTTTTTTGTACTATCTTTTTTGAACTATGCTAGACTTTCTGTAAAGAGAGCGTAGAATGGAAACTTGGTGAAACACTAACCCATAAGCATAAGACAAAGAAAGAACAAGAAATCCAGGGCTATCTAAGAAAGATGAGAACCAGGGTTCTTAGGTGATTCTTGGAGTCTAATTTTTTTATCAGTTGCTTAAGAGGCACTGTTGATGTCTCTAACTATAATTGTAAATTCTTCTATTTTTCCTTTTAGTTTGACCAGTGTCTGCTTCAAGAAGCATATACATTTGCAAGATATAAACAACTTACTTCTTTCTCATTATGTATCATTATGTTCATAACTTATAATACTATAAGTATTTTGAATTACACTTTGTAGTCATGCTACATTTTTTGTTATAATTTACTTCCTGTATCATTTTCCATTTTTTTAATTTAATTTTTAAACATCCTTGTTTATTTTTTCATAATATAGGATTTCTCCCCTCAGGTGCAGTCACCATATTTTCTCAATGATATTAGAGTCCTACAAAGCACTTATATAACTCAAAAAAAACAAACAAACAAACAAACACAAAACCAGCCTAAGCAAAAAATGGGCAGAAGAGCTAAATAGGCACTTCTCCAACAAGATAAACAGATGGCCGCCAGACAGATGAAAAGCGCTCAATGGAAATACAAATCAAAACCACAATGAGATATCATCTCACAGTTGTGAGAATGGTCCATATAAACAAGCAAACAAACAAATAACAATTGCTGGTGAGAGTTTGAAGGAAAAGAAAAACATATTACATTGGTCTAACCCCTATGGTAAGAAGTGTGGGAATTCCTCAAAAGACTAAAAATGCAGTGGTTAAGTTGGTACTCTGGAAGTACAGGATGGCTTTTCTCTTGAGTGAGGAAATCTAAAGCACCCTGCTCCTTTCCCAGATCCTGGAATCACAAATCAGTTCATTTTCTTCTTCCTTTTTCTTCTCCTTTGGTTGATTATGGTATCACTATTATGGTTCAAAGCAGCATATAATGAAAAGAAGCAGAAAGGAACTGCTCTACATAATTATCCTTGTTTTTCCCAATTCACTGTGACTTTAAAGAAAGTTTTGTAGATTTTTATTTAGTGCTTTGGACTACCTGGCATGCAGTGGGTACTCAGTAAGTGTCTAATTAATAAATTGGTAATTTTATGTTTCAATAGATAAAAGGGGCAAAAAGAGAATATCTTGTCCATTAGCCCCATGCTAGAGGGTTTTTCCTTTGGGCATATAAAACCTGTTCAAAATGAAGGAAATGGGATTACTGATACTATATCTTTCCATGGCTGAACTGAGATAGTCTTACAGTGCCAAAGCTAAGAGTCACAATTAAAAAAAAAAGTCATAATTTGCTGGTCAGTATAGCCATGTTTTGTTTACAGACTCTTAACAGACACAGAGTTCATGAATGGCTCCATCTCTATCATTTCTTTTTATAAAAAAAAGATTCATTCATTCATTCATTTATTTATATGAAAACTGGGGTATGGGCCAAAGTTGTGTGTTGGGTGGTGAGAAGATTCAGCAGAGACAGAGCAGGGAACAGAACAGGCAGACTAACTGAAACACACTGCTGAGGGGAGCAGCAGGCAGGACAGGAGAGGTCTGCTGTGCCACGTGGGTCCCCTCCCTGACCAAGGATCAAACTTGTGTTGCAGTGGCTACAGAGGCTGTGGAGGCTTCACAGTGTGGTACTTAACTCCTTGCACTACAAGGAAGGCCCGCTACCTATCATTTCTATAATCACTTCAGTCAATAACTACTGGAGATGGGGAAATTTAAACTTGGAGGAAGTCAGAAAAAAGAGGTACCTTCCAGAGAGAGGAAAGACTGTGTTGCACATTTTACCACACATGAATTCTACAATATGATGAAAGCAAATTCCAGAGGTGATGACATGTGTCACATAGAAATTATTAAGACATGGAGAGCTACTGAAAATTAGAATGTCAGTTCCAGTGGTTTATTTCATGTCTCTTTTGTTGTATAACCTTGAATAACTCAGTATGGAAAGTGCTAATGTCCATTAAATATAATGTGGATCAAAGCTCTGAGACTGGAGGAGAAAAAACACCAGCAGAAACTTCATCAATGTGCTCCCGAGACAAGGTTTATTGTACAGTTCTAACCATGACTGTAGCAAAAAGTAAATTTGGGGCTGTGGTCAGACTGACATTTAGCAGCTGTGATTTGCAGGGTACCACCTGTCTCATCCCATGCCCCAACTCCTTCTGAAATTGTGTCAGAACAGCTTGTGATTGGTTTGAAATTCCATTGGTGAGATATTCCTTTTGGATTAAATTGCTGTGCTCTTAAGTATAATTTTTAAAAATTACCCTGGAAGTGAATAACTTTAAATAAATCATCAATTATATTCTATATTTTATGATCTGGGAGTACCTCTTACACTGTGTTGTGCCTTTTTGCCTCTTCTGCAGAAACATATACTCACCCTGGAGAAAGACCCTGGTGCTACTGAGGCCTATGCCCAAGCTTTAAACAACTGCTGCTCTCAGGAGCATGGATTGTACCAAGTATCCAAGGGGATGGGCCTAATAGCAAGAGAAGAGGAAGGGGAAATGCCACTGGGAAGATTTAAAGCAATCTTCCTGTAATTCTCTGGGAAAACTACACTTAATGAGAGCTCTCATGGGGCAAATACAGGTGCTGAGTCAGTGTTAGATATGTGACAAGAGAAAAGAGTGTTTCTGACAAAAACACATGGATGGAACACTAGAAATCCTCTGTCAGAGGGGAAAGGAAGTGAGAAGGGCATGAGAGTGAGAGAGACAGGGCATTAAAGGGCATTAAAGTGGGAGAGACAGAGATAGCTACATTGAGAGAGGCAGAGACAGATAGAGACAAAGTGAGAGATTGAGAGAAACACTTGAAGAGAGGTAGAAAAGAAGAAACAGAAAGAAAAAGAGAGTCTTTGACTTAGGCTGCATGAGACATGCTGATTGATTGCCGCTATATTGGAACTAACAGGAATCATCTGGAACTGTGAAGGAAACAGATTAATTAAAGATACAGCGATGTTGATTGGAGCAGAAGTGGGTATCATGCCTGTGGTACAGAACTTGCTAGTTTTTTCTTGTGCCTATTGTTTTGATTGAACTTTTATCTGGTCATGAGAAAAATGTCAATGACCTCATTATACCAAAACCCTGGTTGAAGAGATGGTCTAGGCTGGTGCGTGATTATTTTCTGCAATATTTGCATTTCAGTTATGGTTATCCTAAAGATAATCCAAGCGAAAGGACGCTGCTATAGGCTGCTGCACAACAGCTTCTAACTGGATTCCAAATTTAAACTGACATCAAGAGGGAGCGATATAAATGCGATTTATAACTTTGTTATCATTCATACCTTATTCATGTTGCTTGTGCATAAAATAATTGTTGTTTGTGCCAGGAGAGAGGTAGAATGAATCCCCACTTATACCACATGCAAAGTTATCTGTACACCAGTTAAATTGAACATTTATTAATAGCACACATATTTGTTTCTCTAGAAGACATAAGGGAACATTTATAATGGAGAGCAAATAAGAACTCTTGGAGAAAACTTGAAAATTCTAAAATATACATAAAATAATTATGAATTTCAATAAAAAAATTTTGGTGAAGAAAAGTGCCTACAGAATGGGCACACTTGCCCAACTATATACATATACTAATTAGCCCTCACGTGTAAATGTTTGAATCAACAGTATTATTGACTCAGTGTAATTGTTCATATTGATCAGTGCAAGATCTCTCCATTTATTTATTGTCTGCTTGTTTTTTTTTGTTATTTACCCTTTACTTTTATTCAATTTCCTATTCCTTTCTCCCCTGTTGGCTTAAGCAGTCATTCCAAAGCATTTGGAGTATATGGTTTTGCTTATAACTGCCTGTGCTTTTATGGTGTTTTATATAAATTCTTAACATTTGGGGCATCCCTAGTGGTACAAAGGATTAAGTCTCAAGACTATGAAGCTATTTGCAGCCACTGCAGCAGGAGTTTAATCTTCCTGGCCAGGGAGGTGACCCACAGTGGACAGCAGACCTCTCCTGTCTCTCTCGCTGCTCCCCTCAGCAGTGTATTTCAGTCAGTCACCTGCTCTGTTCCCCACTCTGTCTCTGGTAAGTTCTCTTACCCCCTATACCTCTGGCCTACATCCCAGCTCTTGTATGCATAAGTAAATAAATATTTTTAAAAAATACTTAACATTTTCTTTAATTACTGTGTGATACATTTTAGGCTATTGTCTTGTTTTGCTCTTTTCTCCCTTTCTGTCACATGGCTTCATATTCTATCCTTGTTTCTCTGTGTGAAATTAATCTCTTTTTTTTCCATGGTATTTCATTGTACTCTGCATCCAATACCATTCAATCAACTACACTCCGATTCAGGATGGCAGTCCAATGAACAACAAAAGGAAAAAAAGTCTTAAAAAATTGTTCCTTGACATGTTATAGTAAACTTGCAGAATACTAAAGGAAATGAGAACTTTAAAGCAACTATAGAGAGAAGATAGATCAACTACAGAGTATTATTTAAAGTGATTTGACATATTAAAATCAATTAAAGCAAGAACAGTGAAATATTATCTTGAATGTCCTGAAATTAAAAAAATATTCAGAATTCCACATTCTACAATTATCAAAAATGAGGATAAAAAAGTCATTTTTTTTAAAGATTTATTTATTTATGCATACAAGCACTGGGGTACAGGCCAGAGGTGTGGGGGGGTGAGAGGATTCACCACAGAGAGCTGGGAGCAG
>JAGFMF010011774.1:2057317-2101182 GCA_019455555.1 Galemys pyrenaicus | reverse complement strand
CCCTCCCTGGCCGGCAGCAGGGATCGAACTCGTGCTACAGTGGCTGCGGTTTGCTTCATAGTGTGTTGCTTAACCCACTGCGCCACCAGGGAGGCCCAAAAAAGTCATTTTGAGAGGAAAACATTTTCTTATCAATTTATATTTATAAGTAAATTCTATAAGGACATATATTAGGCAGAAATTTAAGAATCACAGGTAGAAGCTTTGAAACAGAAATGAATATTTTCATTAGTGAACATATAGTTAATATACATTAACATATATGTATCCCCTGATGCATTAAAACTGATAATGCCTAATTTACATGTGTGTCGTATGTGCGGGGAATGCTATGCAGTAGAAGTGAGAAACAAACAACCTGAAATACAATATAAATTCAGGTGAAATAGATAATGAAAGTTAAAATATTGTATGATCCTTTGGGAAGGAACATCCTCATTTTGATTATCTTTAATTATTATTAATCTATTTTGTTCAACTCTATGCTGTATATGTATTTTTGTTTATAGTTTTTTAATTATTGAAGTGATATCAGCTTACAATATTGAAGTGATATGCAGTTTACAATGCAATATTTGGTTTACAATACAATATATAATCATAATATAATGCATGATTTAGGGCAAAAGTTTCACACTTTTTCAGGTTTATATCACCAAACATACACATGCATTTTTATTGCTGTTAAGGAAACATTGGTTTACATAATTGTTTGAATTTTAGAAGTACAGGACCTCCTCTTTCAGGTTTTGTTAGACCACACCCACCACCGAAACACCCATAGTTCATTGTGCTCCCTCCCCACTTTGTTCTCATCACTCTTCCTCCCATTCTGGTAGTTTCATTAGCTTTCACAGGTCTGTTGTTAGTGTGGCTTTACCTGACCCTTTGTTTGGATAGTCCATATTTCGTAGACAAGTGACACCATCTGGTCTGCTTGTCTCCTTCTGACTTACTTCACTTAACATAATCCCCACCAGCTCCATCCATGTTTCTGCAAATGGCAAGACCTTATCATTTTTGATAGTTAAGTAGTATTCCATTGTGTATATATCCCATAGCTTCCTGATCCACTCACCTGTATATGAGCACTTAGGTTGTTTCTATACTTGGCTATTGTAAATAGTGCTTCAATGAATATGTAGTGCATAAAACCCTTTTAACCAGTGTTTTTAAATTCTCATGGCAAATACCTAAGAGTGAAATTGCTGTGTCGTATGACAAATCCTCTTTTAATCTTCTGTAGGGCAGGACAGTCTACATTCCTACCAGTAGTACAGTAAGGCTTCTCTGTTCCACATCTGTTCACCATGACTAAAAGAAAAAGTAAATAACATGTGATATTCAAAACAGTAGAGGAAATAAAACATAATTAAAATAGGTTAAGGTAAAATAAGCCTGGAGATTTTAAAAATATATAATAAGAGGAAAATCAACATCTCAAAGCTATGTGGATATAAAAGCACTTAGTAAGATATTAATGTTACAGGGAAGTCCCGAAGGGAAACAGAGTAACTTGGGTGTGAGTTCTGACCTGCATGTTAAGAATTCAAGACAAAAGTCAAGAACAGGCACACTGAGTTTTCTTTTTAGTAAAAGGTTATTTACAAGGGAAATGAAAGAAAGGATACAGAGAGAGATAGAGATTAATTGGTCAATATATACTACTGGTAATGCCCTCTGAGCTGAGATCCTCAGTGTAACCTGAAAGCTGATAAAGCAAGAGAGAGCAAGCCCACCTGTGCTTAGCTTTATACCAATAATGGCATTACTATATCCTTAGTTTCCAGCAACTTTCCTTTCAGGAAGTCAAGAGTCATGAGAGATGCATGGCATGATGGGAATTGTCGTCTGGGCACCTGGGATCTCTTTGGCATTGAGGTGGAGGTGGAGTCTATGAAACTTCAGTGGGTGGAGCTTATTCAGGACATACTGTTCCTTCAACATTAGAAATGAATACAAATATATCTGTAAAAGTGAAAAAAGTTTAAGACAGAGCTTTCAGGATAAACGAATAAAACCAAAACATGATTTCTTTGTTGGCTTCAAGAGACAAAACAAAAAGAATTAATTATCTTAACAGGACAATAGAACCTAGGAAATACTATTCAGAAAATAAAAAGCAGTATAGTTAGATAAAAGATATTTGGAAAAATTAATAACACTAAAGATGATAATTCTATAATGAAACATTAAATTTAGCAGATACATATTACAATTATATCTATAAGAGAGAACTGGGCTATGAAGAGTAATAACTGGTTAAAACTAGTAATTTTAAATTTTGCAAACTTCATGGGAGATTGTTTTATTAAACCCCTCAGTAACTTATTCTTTAACGTAAATAAAAGGAGATAGAGGTATAAAAACAGGGATAAATTTTGAAGCCTTTGAATCAGAAAATAACCTTGATAATATATATATAAAACATTGAAAATGACAGTTTGAAAATGAACTTATTTATAAAAAATGGTAAACATTTTGGAAAAATTTACATGTGTTAGATAATTTAGTGATTTAATACTCTTCAAAGATTGATGTTAGATATACTACATTCTCCGACTACTATGCAATAAAATTATAAATTAAATTATAGAATTATAAAAAATGACCACAAGAAACCTAAAAGATAAGCAATATATTTAGAAATTTAAGTTAACTGAAAAATGTTCATAGATCCAAACAGAAGTTACAAACCATTCTGAACTAAATGCAAATGAAAATACTATAACCAAAACTTGGGGAAAAAAGGAGACATCTGTTTAAAGGTAATTAATAGTTTTCATAATACAATGAGAAAAGTTTGAAAGTAAAAGTTAAGACAAATGAACCCTAAGAAAATAGAAAGATGCAAATATTAAAGATCAGAGTGAAATTAATGTGGAAAAACATTACAAAGAGAGTATTAACCAAGGCAGAAATTGGTCTTTAAAAAAACTAATGAAATGTATAAATCCACAGCAAGACTTAACAAGGAAGAAAAGATTGAAGACACAAATAACGAGTATAATGAATGAGAAGAGGGACATTACTACTGATCAGATATAGTATGAGAGAATAGTGTAATAAATCTGAACATTTCATACAGCACACTCCTAAAAATACAGTTTATTGGAACTAACACCAAAGTAATAGAAAATCTATTTTAAAAGCTATTTAAAAAATGAATCTATGGGGGCACAAGGGAAATTATCCTGTGCCCCTCTGTGTTCTTCAGAGACTGGAAGAAGCAAAAAAATCAAATAAGCATTAGAGAGACTGAAGAGGAAAAATTAAAATGAAGCTTATTAATAACATGCATATCACCTTGGAAAAGACTCTGTAAAACAGTAACTGGATTATATGACTTCATATACTTTCTTAAATAAGACAAAGGTGGGTGGGGGATACTAGGTAAGGTCAGTTAGGGGAGTTATTAAGGAAAGCACAGTATACAAAGCTATGACTGTTACACAGATTTAATTTTTGCCTTCCCTGTTGAAAACAATAAAATTATGTCTTCTTAGTTCAGTGAGAAATTTTCTTTTAAGGAAGATAATTTTTCTGTTTTATATGTAATTTTCTCTCATAAAGGGCAACTGCCTTGAGAGACCCGCCCATAAAATACACCGCTTACCAAAGTGACACAATTTTGTGTGGTAGATTTTTGCTCTCCCATAAACCCCTAAGTCAAAAACTTCCCACAAAGAAATTCTAGGACCAGAATTCTCTGATTTATTGTTAAATTCTAAAACATTTGAGAAGTAGGACAGGATTACATCTTGCCGGCCCTACTGCCCTGGGGTAATAGGACTAAGTAAGACTTTCCCCAGCTTGTCCCAGCTCTAGGTTGGCAGGTCCTGCTGCCCTCTGTGGGCTCCTATAGCTGCAGCTCCACGTCCCCCCATCTGTGAGTAACTGGACCTTCTCTCTTTTCTTCTGCTTCGCTAGTTCTCTCCCTCCACACTGTTGGTGAAAATAAATTCACAGAACCAAAGGAACTTTTGTTTGCATTTGTGGTGATGGGTGGTTGGACATAGAACTGGTAAAAGAGGTTCTGACCTGGTGATAGTTTTTAGACCCTTTGCCCAGTAACATTTAGAAGAATGGGAAATAGAAAACTTTTCTACTCATTTTAAAGGGTATGTTTATCACTAAACCAAGAAGGCAATCAAAGACAGTCCACTTAGGAGTGCATATGTAAGTATAAATATAACAAAAGACGTCACAAAGAATATTAACAGGTAGCTAATATATCCAGAAGCTGGAGCATATATATCCAGAGAAGCTTAGATTCATATTTAAAAAATATGATTGTTATAATTTACTGCAGTCAATGGTTAATATATATATATGTAGATATGTTCTTTTTTTAAAAACACAGAAAAATATTTCATAAAATATAATGTTTATTCATGTTTCTCAAAAAATAATCATCTATCAAGTAGAAATTAAAAAAAAAAAACCTTTTCTTAGTGGTGGTTAGCTAAAGGGCTTATTAGATAATAAGGTGAAGGTTCTACCTGAGAAGATATCCAATAGATTTTACTCTGTGAAATCTGTTCCAATCAGAGAGTTTTTGAGTTTAGTTTATAAAGAGAAAAGCAGTAATTCACTGATGTCAAAGATGCACTTATTCTTGGGGGAATTGTGTTTTAATTTCTTGTTATCTGGACCAAGAAAAATGCTAATGCTATTTATGTATAGAGAAGGGCAAATGTTGGCATTTAATCATTTCCCTGATTTCTGAAGAATACACTGTGGAGATGTGCAAATGGTAAGTGCCTGTTATTAAATCTTTATTTGGCTCATTGGTCATCAGTGTGAGCTCAAAGGTTAGTTCACCTTCAGGCAGCAGAATCCTGCATCAAATTCAGGCAAGGAGCATTTGTTCTGACTTCTGGTCTATGCAGATGGCTTTGATCTCCTCTCTGTTAGAACAGGAGGGGAGGTGTCCCAGAACATTTTACAATATTTCCACATATCTAAACAAATGAAAACTTAGAGCAAGTAGTACATGTAATAGTGAAGTGTTGGAAACATTTTTCTAATGATCGGGGATAAGAAGAAGATACAGTATTATTATTTTTTTTTCTTTTTTAATAGTTTCCAGGTATTATGGCCAGTCAAAGAGAAACAACCAGTATTATCAAATTGGAAAAGAGGTGTGATGATTATTTTTACATATCACTTACTGTGACAGGAAGCCCAAACATTGGTTCCACAGTATCCTATGTTCCTTTGTTTGTGAGGGTGGTTTTGGATGAAATAGCAGATTCCTCCATCAGGGACCTTAACCAATTTGGGATGGAATGGAATGGAACAGAACAGAACAGAACAGAACTTCAAATGTGATTGCTTGAGATGAGATATGATTCTTCTTTCCTTGGGCTAAAACCTATAACTTCAGGTCTCCTGGTTGTATGGTTTTTAGACTCATACTGAAAACATACAGTAAATCTTTTGAGATTACTCAAACTCTAAAATCACATAATCATTATGTGTGTGTATTTGTATAAATTTTCAATTAAAAAAAGCATATTGGTCTGTTTCTCTGGATAACACTGATTAATACTAGAAGAAACAAACTTTAATTATTTTTCACTGATACCATTAAAGTTAAAGAAGCTATTAATAAATATTATAAAGAAATTTATGAAGTTTGTTGAAATTAAAATCGATATGCAAAAGTCACTCACATCTCTATAGAGCAGTAAAAGGGCTGTTAGAAGTAGAATAATAAAGAAACCGTTATGTGTTCAACTGTGTACCCTCAAAAGATATAGAGATGTCCTAACCCCTGATACCTGTGAATGTGACCTTATTTAGAAATAAAGTCCTTACAGAAATATCAAGTAAGATGAGGTCACTAGGGTGAATTCTAATTCTGTTAGTGTACAACCAGGGGGTACCCAGTGACCCTAAACTGTTAAGGAGTATGCACTTTAAAAGGGGATCTGGCTATCTGACTACACACAACAGAAGAGGAAGAAGACTGAGTATGATAGATGTTTAACAGAATTGGTGTGCATAGAGAAAGCAAGATGAAAGGATATCAAATAACATATTCCGAGCAAAACAGTCTCCCAGGAGCAGTGGCGGTAGTATCCCCAATGGAGGCCAGACATTTGTGGGGAAGGTGAGTCGTTTCAGCTAATGGAAACCATCTATTTCTTGAACTAGTGAAGAATAAATAGATGTTCAGCTTTAGTCTCCAAAATTTACATGTGTGCTCAGTGTGGTCTTTTATGTAGATACGTTGCAGCTGCAGAGAGCTCACTTCCATGAGGAAACCTTATGCTCCATTCAGTATATTAGTGTTATTCACTGGTCCACTTGGAATGAAACTTATTAAGAAAATTGTTTGAACCTGATACTTTGCAGTTAATACTCCTTGTCTATAGCACTCCAGGTAAAGTTTAACTTTCCAAGTCATTTTGATCAATAACTCCCCTACACTACTGATTGTGACTGCCTATTCATCACTTACTATAATGACTGCTGATTATAGGAGGCCCCTTACCCACAACTTCATTATCACCCAGTTGGCAGGGGGAGCATTTGGTCTGGCAATGAACTGAAAGCCAGTCAAAGCAAATTTATGGCATTGCATACTGTATCGATTTTGATGGGAACAAAAGCAGAGAAGGTCAATAGGATGGCTTCCAAAGTCATTACTGAGCAGAAGGGAAGACTAAATCAAAATGAGAGATTAATTTTTTTTAGCCATTTTATGCTATATTCCTGCAGCACCATAAATGATCCCACGTCTTGGTATCAGAACTTTATAATAAAGTGGCAATGGCACCGTGATGGAGAATTCAGATGTGGGGACAAGAACAAAGGAATAAATTTTTAAAAATTCTCTATGAGAGTGAGTCAAAGAGTTATATTTTAACAAGTAGTCAATTTGTTTGGAAGATGTTTTATTTGTGGTCCAAACCTGATTTTCCTAGAGTCGATGTTCTGATGCCTCTCCTCTTCTTTGATCTCTGAGTGCTCACTGCTGAAGAGTGAACAGATGGCAAGAGGAGAGAGAAATAAAAAGAAACAAACGTTTTTTCCCCCAAAGATTTATTTACATATGCAAATAAGAACTGGGGTACAGGCCGGAGGTGCAGGGGGTGAGAGGATTCACCAGAGTGGGGAGCACAACAGGCAGATTGACTGAAATATACTGCTGAGGGGAGCAGCGGGTGACACAGGAGAGTTCTGCTGTGCCGTGTATTAGCTCCCTGGCCAGGGATCAAATTTGTGCTGTAGTGGCCATGGACAGCTTCATAGTAGTGTGACTTAACCCCTTGTGCCACCAGGGAGGCCCCCACTTGGTAATTCTTACTGAATATAAAATGAGGGCTGATAGATCATCATAACCTTAACATTGAATCCTGGTATTTCATATTCTTTTTTTTTTTTTTCCCAACCCAGGGAGAAACAGATGACTCTATGAAGTGCTTCCTAAATAAGCAAAAACCAATAGACAAATGTGAGCAATAAGAAAGTAACACTAACTTTAATTTAGTAACTTTATATTATTGGTTCTACAAATTGATACCCATTTGCTGAGTCTTTAATTGTTGACAATTACTCTGCCTCTGGTTACAACTTATTTATAATCCTGTATCAACCCTGAGATGTAGGGGCTTATCCCCATGTAAAAATTTTAAAAATTGTTCAGTACAAAAGACTGACCTGTAGAGCTAAAATGAATCAGGATTTTAAGGCGAGGATGCTGGACCTGTAAGTGTGCACCCCAAAGCTCTGTTACAGTGACTTGCTAAACTAACCATGGTGACTTGTTTATACCACCTAACTATAGCTTATGGATATTTCTCCAGTCTGATTATGGGAGATGCAGAGTCTGCTATACCCTAGAGGAAACTTCTGAAGTGTTATCTGAATATCATGATTTGACCTTCTCAGCTTCTAGTTCACTACAAATTCCCAGTGGATTTCCAGCTTATCTGCCTGCAAATACGGATCCCAATAATGGAGAGATCACAGGCCTGTGCTCTGCTATGTCTGTAGGCTGCATCCCAGACATGGGTGCTGAAGTTGATTGACACTGACACTGATGACCAGATTCAGAAACCCCCTTTTAAGAGGTCTGCTTGTATATAAGACAGTCTCTCTCTCTCTCTCTATCTCTCTCTCTCCAGATATATTGGAGCAACACAAATCCTTAGCTGCTATTTTCTTCCTTGTCAAGAGGTATATTCTTTGGAGTGAAAAGGGTAGAACATTTCTGAAGTAGAACATTTCTGAGGGCCAAGCAAATAAACTCCTGATGGATAAAAAGATTGTAAGAATATACATATTTGCTTTACATGACTTCAAACCTCTGACCCATCTAAATTACATACCAGAGTCTCAGGGGAATCTCTAAGTGAGATAACGTTCATTGATCTTTCAAGCCCATGTAAGGACAAAAGAGCTTCTAAAAGACTGGAGATGAACAAATTCTATCAATATTTAAAAAGAAAAATAAGACGTATTCCACAAACCACTCACTAGTAAGTTTCCATTGTGATATGTCAAAAGCATTAAAGTCTCTTTAGATTAAAATTCCCACAGTCTAAGATGTCTTTTTCATTGTCCTCACTCCCTCCCTCCCTTCCTTCCTTCTTTTTTTTTTTCTACCCTTGTGTTTCCCAGTGTCCTCTCTACCTCTCTCCTCTCTTCCTTTCATTTTATAAAAAAATACATTTTACAATAATTTTTGGAAAGCTAGTGCAGAGACTATAGTAAAAAATAAAATCACAAAAATAACACAGATTCCCCATGTACTCTGTAATATCAATATCACCTTACATTAATATGGCATATTTACTACAAGAAGCAGCCAATAATGAGTTCACGCTTATTCAGATTTCTGCAGTTTTATCCTAATGTCTCTTTTTTTGTGCCAGAATCTAATAAAGGATATAGCATTGCAACAAGTCGTCACAGCTGCTTAGTTAATTCCTTAGGCTGGAACAGTTTCTCAGATTGTACTTGTTGATGACTCGGAATTTTTTTTTTTTTTAAGATTTATTTATTTATGCATACAAACACTGGGGTACAGGCCAGAGGTGTGGGGGCTGAGAGGATTCACCAGAGACAGAGCAGGGAGCAGAACAGGCAGATCAACGGAAGTACACTGCTGAGGGGAGCAGCGGGCACAGCAGGAGAGGTCTGCAGCTCCATGTGGGTCCCCTCCCTGGCAGGCCGCAGGGATCGAACTCGTGCTGCAGTGGCTGTGGTGATTGCGGTGGCTGCGCTTTGCTTCATAATGCGTTGCTTAACCCACTGCGCCACCAGGGAGGCCTACTCTGGGAGTTTAGATGATATATGCTGATTAGTTATTTTGTAGAATGTCTCCCAATTATTATTTGTCTGGATATATTGGTTTTATGTATTTTTTGGGGGGGAGGCAAACCAAAGAAGTGAAAAATGCCATTTTTAATTCCCTCACATTCTGTGTTCTGCACCCTCCATCTTGAAAGAAGGGTCTGAAAGAAAGAAGGGAACGCCCACTGTTTAGCCACACTCTTCCAGGGCTTAGTCTCTCCATCAGTTAGCAAGACTCAGAATGAGAAATGCTGATGTCTGTACAGCACTTCCATCTGGCTAAAATAACCCTCCAAATGAAAGTCAAAGGAAAAGGGAGACCTTTATTTCTGTTTGCTTGTGTTTATTTTTAAATTATTTCTATCTATCTATCTATCTATCTATCTATCTATCTATCTATCTATCTATCTATCTATCTATCTATCTATCTATCTGTCTGTCTGTCTGTCTGTCTGTCTGTCTGTCTGTCTGTCTGTCTGTCTGTCTGTCTGTCTGTCTGTCCATTCACCTGTCTGTCCATCCATCCATCCATCCATCCATCCATCCACCTACCTACCTACCTACCTACCTACCTACCTACCTACCTATATCATGCATCATATATGTAGCTAGCTTTCTATTTATTTGGGTAATGCTGCTTTATGACACTATATGATTTAGGAGTATAGGTTCACACCTCTCCAAATGTAAATTGCCACATCACACCCACCAGCAAAGTAGCACTAATCCTCCCTCACAGTCCATTGGAATCCCTCTACCCTTTGTTCTCACCTTTCCTCCTCGGTAACCTCAGTTCTGTGTCAGAACACAAGAGATTTTTTGATGTGCCTTAGTTCCTTTGCTTTGTCACTTTATATTCTTCAACAAATAGAATCATCAGTATTTTTTTTTCTCTTTCTGACTTATTTTGGTTAATATAACTTCCTCTAGTTCCATCCAAGTTAACTGCAATTGTCAGGATTTCACCTTTCTTTATAGATGAGTATTCCATTGTGTATATACAACATATCTTCTGTATCCTCTCATCTGTTGGTGCGCACTTAACTTGCTTCTATAAGTTGTTTAATGTGAATGCTGCTACAATAAATATTGTAATACATGTCTTTTTGAAGCAGTGTTTTTTTTAAAGATGTATTTTATTTATTTATGCATATAAGAGCTGGTGTGTAGGCTAGAGCTGCGGGATGGGGAGTGTGTGTGTGTGATAAGATTCACCAGAGTGGGGAGCAGAACAGACAAATAGACTGAAACACACTGCTGAGAGGAGCAGCAGGTGAGACAGGAGAGGTCTGCTGCACCATGTGGGTCAGCTCCCTGGCTGGGGATTGAGCTCTGTGCTGCAGTGGCTGCAGATAGCTTCACAGTGCTGTGCCTTAACTCTTTGTGCCATCAGAGAGGCCCTGAATTAGTGTTTTATATATTTTGGATGAATACTTAGGAGTGAATTGCTGGATTATATAGTAGATTTTTAAAAAAAAATATTTTGAGATACCTTTAAACTGTTTTCCAAGAACCTGGACCACATTCCTGCCAACATTCACTGGTTTCCTTTTTCTCCACACTCTGTTGTTTTGGGCAATTCTCATAGGTGTGAGGTGATATCACACTGTGGTTTTGATTTGCATTCCTCTGATGATAAGTGATAAGCTTTGTGTTTCTGTTTGTTTGTTTTTATTGTTTTTATATGTCTATTGGTCATCTGCATGTCTTCTTTGGAGAAGCGGCCATTGAGCATTTCTGCCCATTTGGTAATTTTTCTTTAGTTATTGAATTATGTGACTTCTTTGTAATATTTGGATATTTAGCCCTTGTTGGATGTATAATGTGCAAATATTTTCTCCCATTCAGTATGTTGCATTTTCATTTTAATGATTGTTTCTCTTATAATGGGAAAGTGTTTTAGTTTGCTACAGTCCTGTTTGCTTATTTTCACTTTTATTTCCCTTGCTGTAGTTGAGTCCACAGAGACATCATCGAGAGAAGTGTGCAGTGTGTTACTTGTGCTCTCCTTTATACTTTTCATAGTTTCGAGTCCTTTGTTTTTAGATTAACCTGTCGGAGTAGAACATCTCACATTCTGATCTGGGAGAGGGAATGGAGTGAGGATATTATGATAATAATGTCAGGTTCTGTTCTTAAGTTTCAGTATATTTGTGAATAAATATTTCTTTATTTGCAAAGAGTATTTTTTTTTTTTTTGGTATAATTTTCAACAGTTCACAGAGGTGTGGTTCTGTGGCTCTCTTTATGTTACCATGCTGATAGAAGTGAAATCTCTTGTTACTTTTTTCTAGTATAAGAATTAATGATGTACATTTCTATGTAAGCTGTGCTTAAGTCACCTCCCATACATTTTGTCAGTTGCATTTAAATTTAATTCAAAATACTGTTTCTATTTGTTTTTAATTCTATGTCTTTTAGAAGTGTGTTGTTTATTACCTAGATACTTGGAATTTAACAGTTATATTTTTGTTACTGACATCTTTAATTCTGAAAACAGACTTTGCATGATTCTTATCCTTTTGCTAAGGAACATTTTGTAATCCAGAATATATTATTTGGTTTATTCCTTGTGTCTGTCAGAACAAAGTGCAGTTATGATACTGTTGGATGGCATTGTCTATAAATGCCAATTAAATTGAGTTTATTGATAGGATTGTGTAAGTCACCTATATCCTTAACAGACTTTATGGCTGCTTGACCTATCAATTACTGATCGAAGAATTGTGAAGGCATTATAATTATATTTGTCTTTCTGGTTCTATTTTGTCTCACTCATTCCTCATTTTGTACTTATGTAAGATTGTTCTGTCTCATTCAACATTATGTGTATCTTTTTTTAATGATTTATACACACACATAAGTGTGTATGTATATGCATGTATATACCTGAGATATTTTTCTGTACTAAATTTAACTATTCCAGCTAAATTCCAGCTGTTTTGACTAGTGTTAGCATGGTACATATTTTCTATTTACAGTAAGTATAGGTAAGTTTTTTGCATTTAAATCAATTTCTTATAGACAATAGAAATGAATCTTGTGTTTATATCCAACTGACAATTGACAGTCTATCTTTTCATTGATTTACATAAATGATTTCCATTTAATAAATGATTATAATATTGGTAGATTAATGTATACCAAACTTGTAGATTTTCTGCTAATTGAATTTATTCTTTACTTTTTAATCATTATTGTTTCTCCAGTTTGAACTATGTTCTGACATTCTTTTCTCTTCTTTCTTAACATTTCAATTTTGTTTCTTTAAAAAAATAGTGGGTGCCACTATGGAAAGCAGTGTGGAGGTTCCTCAAACTACTGAAAATGGAACTCCCATATGATTCAGCAATCCTACTCCTAGAAATATGCCCAAAAAACACAAAAACACTGATTAAAAAAAAGAATACCTGTGTGCCTATATTTATTGCAACACTATTTACAATAGGTAACTCCTGGACACAACCTAAATGCCCAAAAATAGATGACTGGATCAGGAAGATGTCGTACACATACACGCTGGATACTATTTAGCAATCAAAAAGGATACACTAGAGTCATTTGTAGAAACATGGATGGAGCTAGAAGGGATTATGCTCAGAGAAATAAGTCAGAAGGCAAAAAAATACCGGATGGTTTCACCCCTAGGAGGAATATAAGGGAAGCAAATGAGGGACCAAGGAAAAGAATAATAATGGTGAAAAAACAAAAACACAACACAACAAAACAAAAAAAACAAGGGCAAATTAGAAACACTTTGTGTAACGGGGGAGGAAATGGGATGAAGGCAGAAAGAGCATAAGGGACTGAGGTGACAGTGCACTGGTGAAATGGTGGTAGGAAATGGGAACCACAATTGATGTCAAATATATATAAATAAAGGGAAAAATAAAATCTTCTAACTGTCTAAAAAAAATAATGGTTGCCCTAGAGTTTTCAATAAACATTTTTGGCTAATCTCTATCCACTTTCAAAAAATACGATGTGCCAGACCATCTTTAGTGTGGGGTGTTTATAAAATAATGCTCTGTTCTTTTTTCTCTACCATATTATATTGTTACTATTAGTATCTTAAACTAACAATTTTGTTTGGTTTAACTAAGTATAAGAAAAATAGAATATTTTATTTTCACTTTTTTTCTAATTAATTTCTTCTCTTTATGTTTATCTAAATTTCCTACCCATGTCATTTTCTTTTTTCCTGAAGAACTTTGCTTTAGTACAGATGTGCAGTTGTGGAATTCCCTAGTTTTGATTGTTTTGCATCTTTCCTTCAGATTTGAAGTAACTTTCACTGGACCTAAATTTTAGAATAATGGTATCATAAAATAGGTTTGGAAAATTTTATCTTCCCAGACACTTCACTTGAATCTTGTTTGCATGGATTTTGCATGGATTCTAATAGGAAATCCATGTTCATTCTTAGCCTTGTTCCTCTATAATTAAGGTATTAATTTTTCTTGCTATTTTCTTTCTTTCTACCTTTTCTTTTTCTCCCCTTGTATTTTGAATGTGGTATCCTCATATATAGCAGCTTCCTCCTCCCCCTATCACTATCCCCTCTGCTCTTTCCCCTCCTCCTCCTTCTATTTCTCCCTTTGTTCTTTAAGTTTACTGGAAGTATGCTCTAGTGTGAAATTTTCTCAACTATTATGAAATTATGAAAAGTTCTCAACTATTACTACTTTGTATTGCTCCATTTTCTCTTCCTTTTTCTTTGGATATTCCAGTCATGCTTATGCAAAACTTTTTAAAATTGGTATCCATTATTCAGGTCCATAAGTTTGTTCATTTAAAAAAATCTGTTTTTATTTGCTTTACAGAGGAAATTTTCTATTGCTTTGTTTGCAATCTTTCTGGTATTTTTTTTTTTTTTAGTTGTGCCCAGTTGTGTACTGATGAGAACTTCAGAAATAGTCTTTATTTTTATCATGTTTATTTTTTTTTCAATTTTGAGTATTTACTTCTGATTATTTCCTAAATGTTCCATTTCTTTCCTTATATTAGTCATCTATTCTTGAGTTTTTGCTACTTTGTTGATTAGATTCTGTAGCATATCAACAACATTTCTTCTAAATTCTTTGATAATCCCATCATTTGTATCATCTTGACTATGGTTTAGTTGTTTAATTTGTCACTTCAAGTTTTGAGGTAGTTTTGGTAATTTTGGTATTTTAATTTTTTGTTGATAGACAAAAAATGACTTTTTAGAATGAATCAATTAGTGGAAAATACTTAATGTGAGAATTTATGTTAATTAGTCTAGAGCTGTGTCATGATTACTGTTTGTTGTATTCACAAGTATCAAAGAATTTAACTTTCACTAGTTTTCTTTATGTCTTCTATTTTACCTGGGGCTTCTTCAGAGAGTCCACCTTTACAGATCTTTCATCCACTGTTGTTACAGTGAATCCTTGTTGACATGTGCTAAGAGTAGAATGGGCATTTGTAGTATAAGTCCTAAAATCAATATTTCATAATACCTAACATTTAAAACTGTAGGAGGAACAGTGAATAACACACTCCAAGCCAGAGAAAGATATCTTGTATAAACTGCACTCAGTCCACCTCCATCTCTGTGCGGATTAGATTTTAAATGCCTTGATTTACAATTCCTAGTATGTTGTAAACTTGATTTTATGAACAGGGGGCATCTGGGAAAGAGTCAGCTGGATCTATCAATGGAGGTAGAATGCTGGAGGGAGGAGGAGATATTTAGAAGAGAGACATGGGTGAGAGTTATGTGGGCTGCCGCTACTGGTCCTTGGCAGAGGTAATCATTATCTTGACTTCATGTTATACGATGTGGTCAGTTTTGAATTTTGAGTCTTTCTGTTCCAGCTGTCTGAAATCTACCTCATATTTTTTACATGTGGAGAGTGGCAGAGGCTGTCTTAAAATGCACCAGCACTTGGACCTCAGGTGCCCTGATTTGGGCAGAGTCCCTTTGGTTTAGTATTTGCTCATGAATAAATGGGTAGATTTTTAAAATTTTATTGGGAAACTATTATCTAAAATCCATTCTTGTTTCTCTCTCTCTCTCTGAACACCAATTCTATTAAAAACATAATATATTAAGAATCTATTCCCTTTGCCTTTGTGAACACAGATGGCCTAACTCCCTTTTATAGTATGCATCCCTGGTATACCTTGGTCACATGCCAACAAAACTGGATGATCCACAAGTGGCCTAATCATTTTTCTTCTCTGTGTAATGTCCCCTAGCCAAAGAAACATGGATCACAAGTGCTGGTGAGCTTTAGTTCCCTGTCTGCCAAATAATTATTCAAGTAAGTCAATCACATCTTCCTATAGAAACTAGGGTCACCCCAACATCTTCATGCTACAAAGTGGGTCTCCCACAGATCTTGTCTGTTCACTGTATTTATGAATTCAATCTGGCCCTGCAGGACACTCAGTGGCTTCCGCACCTAGGCTGTGCATATATGTGACTAATAAACTATTGTTGATATCAGTTACCCAGCACTGGATGTCATGTGTTTGACCATCATCATACTCTAGGGTGGGAATCTGTCCTCACTAAATGGGTGAAAGTAGTGATCAAGACAAATATTCTCTAATCTTGTTACCCATCCCCAGTATGTTACAAGACATGTTTTTGTGGGTTGTGGACTTCGCTCTTTTTGTTTGTTTCTTTTTCTTTTTCACTTTCTCCAGTGTCTTTTTTTCCATCTTAGATGAGCCAAAACATCTAAAGGATGCTGGAGTGGGCAGAAGACCCTTCTACCATAGGGAGTAAGTGATAAATGTATATGTGTATGTAGATTACTTTGGCCATACCTCACAATGGTTCCTATTTTCTTCCCACACTACTGGATCTTTCTCTGTGAGAATCTGGCAGGATTAGGAGGTAAAAGTCACTAAAGTGTTGAGGTACCATTAAACACAGCCCCCCCACCTATAATTTCCACTTCTCCAGTAGTTCATACTCCACTTTTGACAATTTGTCAAAGTTACCAAGTATTACTACCAACTCCAGCAGATTCTCTCAGATAAGCTTATGTTGATTGTGACTTTGGACACACCTGTCTCTCTATAGTTTGGGTTAGTAGTTTATATTGAAATCTTAGTTCCCTGTTGGGTCCAGGACCACTGATTTTCTGTTTGTTCAGCTTTTTCTCATAAGACTATGAATGCTATATTTTATGCTTTTTATGTGTCAGAACTGAAATCAGAAAGCCTGCTTTTTTCTTTTTTTTTAAATGTCTGACTCATATACTCAATTATGAAAATATAAATGTGCATGTTATCAGTGTCATTTAAGCAAAAGCAGATTTGTAATCTGTCTGTATTTTCCTGGGAATCCAGGTTTCTTCTTCTTTTTGAGTAAGCTGTGGAGTCTCAATTTCAGTTTTCATGCATAATTCAGTCTTTGCTTATACAGAGATGGCAACTAATTCAAGAGATTCATTTGGTTTCTTGTACATTCTCTGAGAAACTTATATAGTAGCATCAGGTGAACCTCCTGTTTGTTTTAGATAAACAGAAGTCTTCACTGGCAAGCTCCCTTATTTGTCTCACTATCAACGCGTCAAAAGATAATTTTCTGTCCCTGCTGGTCTTTAGAAAAACACACAGAAGTAGGATTTTGTTGTTCTTTTGTTTTGTCAATAGAGATGCCCACTAGAGGTTGTAGCTTGAAATGTTCTAAATCTTTCCATAATTAATTTTCTAGTTTTGATATTTAAATACATAAAGTGAACACAGAATAAATATTTCCTTCAGCAAACTAGCAAAAGCTTAAGTCTTTTTAGTCATAACTCATGTAAAGAAATAAAGTGAAATCATCTCTCAAAATTCTCGATTTCAAAATTTTCAGTATCACTGAAATGTTTATTATTGATATTGGTCCTTTAACAATTTGATAAAATTTCTTCTAGATTCAATCCAAAACCCAATTCACTTATGAATTCTCCGCCAAAAAGGAAACTCAAAGGAATATGAATTTCCTAAAATGAGCAATAAAGGATTTCAGAGACTCAGACTGTCATCCTCTCATCGTGCCCAAAGCCAATAGAGACTTAAAATACAAACTCCACTGTGGTTTTTCAAAAGACTTATTTATTTAGGTATACAAGAACTGGGGTACAGGCCAGAGGTGTGGGGGCGGTGAGAGGCTCCACCAGAGACAGAGTGGGGAGCAGAACAGGCTGAGTAACTGAAATACACTGCTGAGGGGAACAGCGGGTGAGGCAGGAGAGGTCTGCCCTGTTGGTCACCTTCCCTGCTGGCGGCAAGGACAAAACTCGTGCTGCAGTGGCTGTGGTTTGCTTCATAGTGCGTTGCTTAACCTATTGTACCAACAGGGAGGCCCAAGAAACTCCACTGTTTGATAGCTATAACCATTAAAACTCTGTTAAGGACAAAGGGTACAAGTCACTTCATATTCTGAATCACAGCACATTATGATAAAGCAATGCCTTATTCAAGCTAGACTCAATTTTCTCTCCAAGACAACATATGTACACAAGGAGATCTACAAAGGTGCTGAGGGAACATATCAGAATCTCCAGTCGTATGAAACTTTGTTACTTTTTAATTTTTGTATATAATATTTGTATATAATATATATATTGATTGTACATTAACAAAATTGTATTTATGTTGGGGCCTCCGAGATGGCGCAGCGAGTTAAGCAACACACTATGAAGCAAACCGCGGCCGCTGTAGCAGGAGTTCGATCCCTGCAGCCAGCTGGGGAAGGGACCCACATGGCATAGTGGACCTCTCCTGCCTTGCCCGCTGCTCCCCTCAGCAGTGGGTTTCAGTCAGTCTGCCTGTTCTGCTCCCCACTCTGTCTCTGGTGAATCCTCTCACTGCCCGGGACTCTGGCCTGTATCTCCTGCTCTTGTTTGTATAAATAAATAAATCTTAAAACAAAACAAAATATTGTATTTATGAATCACAAAAATCACTATACAGAGGATTCACACACATAATACTTTAATAAAAAATTTATAATACATTGATGTTTGTAACTTGGGGCTATTGACATCATTTGAAGCTCATATATTTTAATGTCTAATTATTATGTTCTTAAAGAAAAAAAAAGGGTGTTTTAATATGTGTGTTGTTTTCTTCATCCAAGGGAAGGGAAGGTATATATGAATTGAAAGTGTGCTGAGAAGAGAATGGTTTATCAGTCAAATCTTATAATATTCATTCTCTCATATCTGTTTATGCTGTAGACTGATATTTCTAGTAAGGAGCTTGCTATTTATTTAGTCTATGAATACATATGAATACAATATAAACCTCATATTATACAAAAATAAATCTATTCAAAACAACAATTGGGTATTTTAATATTATTTTTTCAACTAATAAAATAAAAATGACAATATATAGAAGTTGAAGCCTTTATATAATAAGCACACGTGAATATATATGTACATATAATGCACTGCACCCTATATATACAGAATATAAAACAGAAATTAAAAACATTTACAGAACATTACTAAAAAATGATTGTAGGGTGGTCTATAAACTGATGATTTAAATCACTTAGAGTATATTCTTTGATCGGACTGAAAGTAAACTAGGAATCAATTACTTAAATTAGTATTTTTTAAAGTCATGAACCAGAAAATTATCTCAATGTGAATAATAGCCCCTAAAATACTCATCTAAATGGTTATATAATTGAAAAGAAAGAGAGTATCAGGTACTGATGACAAGACTTTCATGAAAAATACAACTTCAAACTTTTTAAAATTTTTTTCTTTACATATATTTGACATCAATTGTAATCCCCATGTATTCCCCATCACCATTTCACCAGTGCACCATCACTTATCTGCCCCCAACCCTCTCCCTAACCCCCTCCCCACCAAGTGCCCCCAATTTGTCCTTGTCTTTTTGTTTTTGTTGTGTTATTATTATTATTATTGTTATTCTTCTTTTCCTTGATCCTTATTTGTTTCCCTTATAAACAAAAACAAAGTAAACAATCCAGTCAAAAAGTGGGCAAAAGAGCTAAAAAGGCAATTCTCCAAAGAGGACATGCAAATGGCCAACAGGCATATGAAAAAATGCTCAACTTCTCTTGTCATCAGAGAAATGCAAATCAAAACCACCAGGAGATACCACCTCACCCCAGTGAGAATGGCACATATCAAAAAAATTAGCAACAACAAATGCTGGTGAGGATGTGGAGAAAAAGGAACTCTCTTACACTGCTGGTGGGAATGCAAGCTGGTCCAACCATTATGGAAAGCAATCTGGCCGTTCCTCAAACTACTAAGAATGGAACTTCCATATGATCCAGCAATCCCACTCCTAGGAATATACCCAAAAGACACAAAAACCCTGATTCAAAAGAATACCTGCACCCCTATGTTTATAGCAGCACTATTTACAATAGGTAAGACCTAGAAACAACTTCAAATTTAAATTCTCTCTTCCATGAACACTTTCTACTCCTTCCTTCCTTCCTCTTTCTGCTTTAACTTCATTTTTCAAAAGATCCACATCATCATTACCATGCTTTTTTTCACTTATCTGAGCTTTATGAAGGCTGACAGTGCAAATATTTAATAAAGTTCCAAATAGTAGATTGATATGTAGTAAACGATCAGTATGGTAAATGAAGTCTTTTCAGCATTTCATTGTTTTAGAATATCATAATATCTTAAGTTGTTCAGAAGGAAGATTTTTGAGAAAGGGTTGATTTGATATTTTTCCAACAGAAATTGGTTAATTTACTAAGAATTTCAATAATTCCTATGATACAAAAATCTTAATCTTGTCTGTTACCAGACTTCTAATAAACTCTTGATGTTCATTTCAGTCAAATATCCAACAGAGCAACTTTTTAGGAGCTACCATAGACTTACATTACAGTTCTACTTGGGAAAATTTATTATTAATTTCTCATCATAAAATGAAAAGAAAAAAACACAGAGAACTACAATAACATTTTGAAACAATCAAAAGAAATTTGTGGGAGAAAGAAGTTGGGGTATATGATTCAGTGGAGAAACTACTTTACTCTATAATTTTATATATATTTAGTTATTTTGAAGAGATCTGTGTTTTCGAGAAAGTACTTGTGATTGCATTGTTCAAATATAAGAAATTAAGAAAAGCAGCTCATTATCCTCAAAGCTGATAAATAACCTAATTCAGTCTTGATTTTTCTCGATGGATTGCTTTTATCTCACTGGATAGGCAGAGAGGCTTTAGATTAGCAAGGAACACTTTTAAAGAGAGAAAATTAAAGAACCAGATAACTACATAATCAATGCCCCATTTTGGTTCATTAGTTAAGAGACATTGGTGTATAGCAGGCTACCAAGCTATGTGACTTACTCTCTGCATCCTTTGAGGGGAATGACTGCTCCCGTCAACCCTGCTCTGATGAAGCAGCTCAGGCCTGCCATTTACTCTAACATCTGTTTTCACCCCTGGGGATCACAGCTGAATTGTTGAAAAATTAGCACCAAATTCAGAAATAAAGAGATCTGTGAAATACGAAGTGTTTTTCTTTGAATATTTATCCCATGTATGAGTGGTAATTACCTGAAAATACCTCTCTAAAATTTTAACCAGAGCTGCTAGGTTTGCTAACTGATTAAGAGAAAGTTAAAATCCAAGGAATACCTAGAGAGGTTAGACAGTGTGGTAGTGAGCAAAGTGGAGTCAGAGGAATTATGGCTCCTTTAGTGTCTCCATAGGGTGTCATGAACCCACACTTCTGAGTATGTGGAGACTATTGTTGCCCATTAAGAAATGGAATCTGTTCTCTACTTTTCCTGCATCTGACTGGATTTGTCTCATGGTTTATTTGAATATAATGAAATGACATGGAAGTTTCTGCTTCTGTTCCTGAGGCTATCTGCCATGTCAAATGCCATAGACCATAATGACACGAGGATGTCCAAGCTGCCAAAGTAGAGGCCACATGGAGAAGTCATGTAGGACCAGAGAGGTCAGGGAAAACTTAGACCTGGTGACCTAACCTACCTGAAAGTAGTGAAGTCAAAGCCACATGAGGCAGAAAACCATACTTCAGAACCCAGTCAACCCAAGAAATTATGAAAATAATAAACACTTGTTTTATGTCAGTGTGATTTGTTGTTAGACAGCAACAACAAATAAGATATGATTAAGGGGCCTCCCTGTTGATGTAAGGGTTTGAGCACCACACTGTGGAGCCTCCACGGCCACTGCAGTGCAAGTTCGGTCCCCGGTCAGGAAGGGCATCCACATGGTGCAGTAGACCTCTCTTGTCTCAACCCACTACTCCCCTCAGCAATGCATATCATTGCATCTGCCTGTTCTGTTCCCCCTCTGTCTCTGGTGAATCCTCTCAACCCCATGCCTCTGGCCTATATGCCAGCTCTTGTATGCATAAATAAATAAAATCTTAAAAAAAAAGATATGATTTAGCAGAAACTTAAATTACAAAAATATGTACTATGGAAAGAATGTTGTTCATCAGTAAAGGCAGATGAAAGGCAGACTGAGACAAAGATGAACCAAGACATGTTCAAGGTTTAAGCATTTACAGGCGCACAGGATGCTGTCAGTGAAGAAGTTAGTAGTAGTTTGAGTAATAATATCTCACCCTGTCTACCCTATTCTCCACATAAATGTGTGGCTTGATAACTCTATTTTATGATTGGCAAATAAAATAAAAATTAATAATTCCCAAACTCTGCTATTATCATAAAGAATAATTTAGGAGAAAGTGTGTTGTTGAATTAAGAGTGGTTTAGATCTTCTAATGCATCTGAACACTAATTTTTTTTTCTTTTCTTCTTTTTTTTTTATATTTTTCTCTGCTGTGTTGTTGTTGTTGTTTTTTCCCATCTCATTCATATCACACTACAAAGTATGAGACATAAGTTTGAGGCATAAGTTGTGAGCATCACTTAGTGCTCATTCCAGGACACTATTACATACAATTTTTACATTTACTTTTAGATTCCTCCCTTGCTTTACTTGTGATTGACCAGAGACTTCAGTTTCTCCCCAAATTAGCCCTACTAAGTGATGATAAGATGCCTAGGTATACCAATGATATGGCGACTGTCTCCCACTAGCACTAGGAATGAACGAGAGAGAAGGGAAGAGGGAGGAGGAAGAGAAGGAAGAGGAGAAGGAAAGAGGAACAAGAAAAGGAGGAAGAGAAGAAGAGGAGGTAAGAATCCATGATGGAAGACATGGTCTCTCATAACTTAACTTGGAAGTGATCTACTGCCACTTCTACCATATAAAAGGTGGGGGTTGGGGTGGCGGTGGTAGTGGTGCTTCACCAGGGTATGAGTACCCAGAAATATGAATCATTGAAGGATCATGTTGAAACTTGGCTACAACAAATGTTGACTTGACTTAAAAAAGAGCATGTATCAGAGTAATATTCAAACACAATTTATCTTGTAAATTGTTTTCAGGCATCATATTAAAATAGCTACTTATGGTTGAAGTTGATGATATGCCTCAGTCAAATTTTGTCTTCTGATTTTCATGTCCTGCTTCCTCATGGTTGATAATAAATGTTGGTGCATATTTGGTGCAAGTTACATTTTCATTATCAACATTCTTGGAACATGAGAATTAATTACTTTGTTTTTCATCAAACAAAATTTCATTCTTTTGAAAGCATCAATAGATGGTTAGAGGTGAGAATATTCATTTCCGCTGAGGAGACCTCCCTGACCTTGGCTTTAGGAGTCACAGGTGACTGGTAATGCTTCCTGCATCTTGATTTCTCTGGTTGTTCTATGGTAGTAAACAGAAAAAAGCATATTAAATTATACATTTAAGACTTTCAGCTTAACTGAATTTAAGTTATACCTTAATTTAAAAACATAATAAATATTTCAAAAATAAACTGGGCTTAATATGGAAAGTCAAAGATAAGGGTTTTATTTAAGATTTTATTTATTTATGCATAGAAGAACTGGGGTACAGGACAGAAGTATGGGGGGTGAGAAAATTCACCAGACAGCGTGGGGAGCAAAACAGGCAGACTAACTGAAATACAGTGCTGAGTGGAGCAGTGGGCGAGGCAGGAGAGGTCTGAGCGTCACCTCCCTGACCGGGATCAAACTGTGCTGTGGATGCTTTGCAGTGTGGCACCAAACCCACTGTGCCACCAGGGAAACCCAGGAAAGGTTTTTCAAACACTAGGATAAAAAACATGAAACTAAACTGTTTCAGTCAAAGAGTGAAGCAGGATTCATGCTCATTTTTCCTAGAAATCAAGAGTCAGAGAGCTGTTTGAAAGTATTTTTTTTGTTTATTCTTAATGGTCTCTTGATTTTTCAAGAGTTTTGCCTGCAACGGGAACTTCTGTCATCTCACATGCAAAATAAAAACTCACTATAACCAAATTCAGAGTTACAGAAATGTGTGTGTGTGTATTTCATAAGAACTGGAAATATCAAAAATAGAATAGCAAATTTGCAAAGCAAGAATATCAGAGAAAATTAGGCAGTTTCTGATAGCATTATAAATTCATAGAAATGTACAATTAAGATCCTTGGTCTGTAAAATAGAAATTAATGTTTCATATTAAAATTGTATGTAAAATGTCCATGGTATTTTAAAGTCCAATTTAAGTTCATTTACATGCCAAATTCTAGGTACCACTTGCTAATTTCAAAGTATTCCATGTTCTATTTTTTTTTTACAATAGGAAAATAAAACAGAAAGTTGAAATTGTGCTATGGTTATACTCAGTCCTCTTGTTCTCAAAGATGGAAGAAGAAGGAGAGCAACCAGCAGGCACATGAATTGGTGTTCTATGTACATTTCTGTTTTGAAAGATAATTTATTAATAAAAGTATCATTCCATCTGTGTTCAACTTTTACTTGATAAAATATATTTATTAGTTGATTTTGGGATGACCATACAAAAGAGGTGATTCCTATTGGAGGGAGAGCTTATCATTCAATACCATATGGAAATTAACACAATTTTTTACCAAATAATACTTTATATTGACTTGGTTCTTTACACTTTTCAGTATGTGAATTTCATAACCTCACCTCATTGATCATCGGTGTCACTTCATGTGACAACCAGGATAGTATATCACTTCCTGGCAGTACCTTAAGGATTTAAAGACAAAATAGGCATCACCTGACTATTTTGTAATATATTATACTACTGTTTTCATCATTAATGCCTTTATTATTGACACAAATAAAAAGGATTGTCTTAAATTAAACAGAAATTATTAGCTTTCACAGTAATCACATGGTCTCTTTTGCTTATTTAACTTTTCATGATTTATTTTAACATATAAGTTTTATTAGAATTCTACAAGCTCTTTTCTGGCTTTTAAAGGGGAATATTCTAATTGTTATAGTGACTACGAGGTCATCATAGTGCAATTCTTATTTTCACTGTTCAATCTCCTTCATGATTCATTTTTTCACTGGCTTCCTGTCAACCTGAAAATGTATCCCCACTACTCATAGTGAAGATGGTCTGTGTACTAGTTACCCAAACCCCAGAAATAGAGAATTCTGGAGATTACATAATTAAAAAAAAATTTATAGCAATCAAAGTTACTTCCCTGAAAACTATAACATCAGCAAAAAAAAGAAGAATGTAGAAATAATGCTTGTTATCCAATTAATATTGCAATATAGAGGTGAAATAAGTTGCTTAAGATGGAGACCAGATGCCAGAGTCCAGAGGCTGAGGTTTAATTTCTTCTCTACCTTAGAAAACATTGCTCTATGCCATTATGTAAAATGGAAACTACTAATAATTATTTGCATGATTACAGGGAGGGATTAATTATGAAAAATATATGTGGAGTGCCTAAAACATTTTAGAAATGACATCTACTACAATACCTGGCGTAGTAACATCAATTAGAGGAGGTACAAAATGAATGTGTTTCAGGCCATGAAGAGCAGAAACTGTTGTTCAAGGACAGAGGGAAGATCAACCACTTCCCTGGCCTCTATCTTGTTACCCTGTAATGACTGAATAATCTTTGTTTCCATAATGTCATGTTTGCATAGCTCTGATTGCGAGCACACATAATTACAAAATGGCTATCTTAATGGTAGAGTCAGATAATTTTTTAAAAAGTAAACTTTTCACATTTTGCATCTAAATTCATTGATTATGCATAAAGAGGTCAGGAAAGCCTTGTGGCTTTATTAAATTGATCAGCATCTAATAACTTAATTATCTACAGAAACAGATGTTACTTCAATTGAAAACAAATTATCTTATACACAGGGAAGAAAATTAAACATCGAACACTGTGGAGATCTTTAAAATGACCATATTGAGGCTAAAAAGAAAAGGAAACAACAAAACACCAGAACTGATTCAAGCTCAACTGTCTATAATGTTTGTTTTCCAAATGGTTTTCATCCTGAATGTTATTTATATGTCCTTTTATATCTCCTTTGACTCCAGTTTCAAAGTGTGCCTATGTGCGCTCTCTCCCTTCCTTCCTCCCTCCCTCTCTCTTCCCCACCCCTTCTGAAATCCAGAAGAACTATCAAGGGTTTTACTTCTTCCACTCTCTTGACTGAACTGTGGTCTTATTTTTCCTGGAATAGAAAGGAGCATTGCTTGGCTTTATATGATCTTTGGCAATAGCAATGACAAATCCTTGTCTAAGAGTAACTGCTTAATACATTGAGTTCCCAGGGATTTTTCTTTCCTGAAATGGCCAGCCTTTTCTGTAAAGAGTACAAACTTTACTGTTTTTTTTTTTTTTTTTAAATTCTGTTGCTTACTCTCTTAACATCTGATTCATTATCCTCTAAGAAGAAGACCCAGTCAAGTCTCCTTCTCAGGCAAGCTTCCTCATTGCATCCTTTTAGCTCACTCCATCATACTGACCCCTCAATTTGCAGTGGATAAATGTCCTTTTCATTAAGATCTAGGACCAGAGCTTTTTACCTATATTGTTGAATCACACTTTCATCTTCAAGGAAAATGCATTATACCTGTCTTAGATTTGTTAACACATGACGAAGGGATAACTAAGCACCCCCAAACTTACATACTTTGAAGAGATTTGGTAATCTCTGAATGCAAATGCAAAAGAGACTGTGTAAAACAACTTTGATAAAATTAGTGTGCATGGAGGGACAAGAGAAGAACGCATTATCGTTAAGATACATAACCCCTCATGACTAAATGCCCAGCCAATCAAGGTCAGCCCTGAGAGATGTCTAGACACCACTGACATCTGCATTGGTGGCTTGTGAGCCCATTCCCTAAGGTAGAGAAGACAAGCTACTCTACGGCTTGTGGATTAACTCAACTGATTGTCATCATTTTAATTGGTCCATGTGGATGCAGATTTGTGGCCAAGAAGTTTCACTGAATACTGGATAAGACTCCTCTTATTTTTCCTGTTGCATTCCTTTATTTATTTATTCATCATCTGATTGATTCCTGGGCCTGTGGCATGGAGATGCAGCACTTCCAGTTTTTCTACTTGCATTGTTTACAGCTGTACTGAAAAGATTTCCTGGGAGTCTAATGGGAGCAAATAGAGTCCACTTTGGAAATGAGGGAGAAGCCTCCTCACCTTATCTCTCTCAAGACATAATGTTGCATTCTGGGCTGTTATTATAATTGCCTTCACTCATACATATTTAATGGGAAATCCCAAATATTCAAGACCTATAAGCAATTCAGCATTCAAAGACAAAGCAGCATTTCTTAATGTGGGTGATTCAGACTGGGGAAAGTCTCCAAAAACTCCCACCCATGTTTGTAGAAAGCAATGTCTTTTCTGTGAGAACTTAAACTATCAAGGTCAGGAGCACTAGTCTAAACACAAGTGGTCATAAAACAAGACTATTTTTTTAAATTATTTTTTATTTATTTTTAATTTTTCCCTTTAATTTATATATATTTGACATCAGTTGTAATCTCCATGTATTCCCCATCACCATATCACCAGTGCACCATCACCTCAGTCCCCCGTGCTCCCATCTTCCCTTAAACCTCCCCCCACTTCCCACCAAGTGTCCCCAATTTGTCCTTGTCTTTTCATTTTTGGTTTTTGTGTGTTTACTGATATTATTATTAATGCTCTCTTTTTTAAAAGATTTATTTATTTATGCATACAAGCACTGGGGCACGGGCCAGAGGTGTGGGGGTGTAAGAGGATTCACCAGAGACAGAGCAGGGAGCAGAAAAGGCAGATCAACAGAAGTACACTGTTGAGGGGAGCAGCAGGCGTGGCAGGAGAGGTCTGCTGTGCCATGTGGGTCCCCTCCCTGGCCAACAGCAGGGATCGAACTCATGCTGTAGTGGCTGAGGTTTGCTTCATAGTGCGTTGCTTAACCCACTGCGCCACCAGGGAGGCCCCTATTATTAATGTTCTTATTCCTTTCCTTGATCCTTATTTTTATTAGATTTATTTAAGTGTACTTGACATCATTTGTAGTCCCCAGGTGGTTCCTACCACCATTCCACCCTTGCACCATCACCTCAGTCCCTTGTGCTCTTTCTGCCCTCATCCCCGTCTTTGCCCTCCCCTCCCTCTGCCACCCCCCATGATCCTTTTGGTTTATCTTTGACCTTTTGATCTTGTTGAGTTTTTGTTTGTTTACAACAAGACTATTTCTAAGATGAACTGGGAAGAACGTAAAGCTGTCTTCTACCATATTGCTATCAGACAGATAGAAAGAATTCAAAGAAGGTCATATTGCTCATGACAGTAGTTTTAAATATATTTTCACTCTCTCACAGAAAATAAAAAATCTTCATCACATCTCTGGATTGAGTATTAGTATCCTCACGTTCAAATGAGCATCAATAGTCCCCATGCTCGGTCACCTGACTCAGGAAGGAAACTCTTTTCTCACTTTACTTATGCTCCACATTGCCCTCTATGGACCACTGTTCTGGCTGCTCCCTCTGGCTTTATTGCCTGCTCCTGAGCACGTTCTTTCCCTGAACCTGCCCCTAGAGCCCACTTCCTGCTGGTGTTTCCTTTGTGTTCTCTAAATCCCAACAGCATGTTCATACTGAACTTGTAGAAGATGTAAAAGTTGAATTATTCATCGAGTGAACTAGTTTAGCATCGGGTAAGGAAGATGGTTATATGTCACACCACCATCATAAATTGGCCTGTGAAGACAGTGAGTTAGTTATGACAGATATTATTCAATATGCTGCAAGCATTGTTTCCTAACATTATTTCCTCTCATCCTTTTTTGGGATGGGGATTGCATGATTATTAGACAGATATACAGAAACATAGTCCAGCTCCTCTTGGACTGGAATTATGTCACAAAAATTTTCAATTCTAAAACATGAATTTTAGCCATAAGGAAAACAATTTAGGAAGATGAATAATATGACACTCTGTAGACATCATTTATTCTTTACTATTCACTTTATCCTTATGAGTTTGTAGACTAATAGGGGTGACAGATATAAAATGTATATCACAAAACAGTGGTTACACGCAGGAGGAAGCCCAGCATGGCATGGGAACACCAAACATAACTAAGGGACATTCAGGGTGTTGGAGGAAGAAGTAAATTTTCAAGGAGACAAAGGAATTTCCATGGCATCTTGAGAGAAAAACATGTCAGATAGGGCAAAGAATGTGAGAGATAATGGTATGGGGAAGAGGAAGTTCAGTTGTTCTGTGCTTATGCTGTTGGTGGTGATGGATGTGTGCAAGTGAATGTTTTGAGAATAGAGAGCAATAAGGCTGCAGAGTTTTGCAGTGACATTAGCTTGAAGGATCTCATGGGAGGAGAGATAGAAGATAATGCAAAAGAAGCATGACACAGGAATCAAGAAGTCTGGGTCATTTTTCCTTGAAGGAAAAGTGAAGACTTAACTATAAGACTAGGACATATCAAGAAGCAATGCTGCTAGATTTTATTCTCTGGAAGTAGAAGATGAGATTGAATCTCCAGCCCAGCAGGGTATGATTTAGGAATCATCAATGAACAAGAAGGTGAGGAACTAGGATAGTGCAGAATAAGTTGGGACAAGCCTGACAAAGCTTAGGTCAAACCCAACCAGGAGCTTTGGGGTAAATATAAGGACATATGAAAACTGCTAGAGTATTAATGCTTGGGCCTGAAGCTGGCATTTAGTCATTGGTTGTGGACATCTCTGGTACATGAATGGCCCCTAAAAAGACAGCTCTTTTCATGTGGGGCAAGCCCCAAAGGGGCTGAGGACCATCTGTTGATCATATCTCAACAAATAGTGTAACAGGGACTCCTGGGGGGGGCCCTATGAAGTATACATCTTTGTTTACCCTAGAATATCTAGTGCAAGGAAAACCAAGTTTTCTTATTTCTCCAACAACAACACCATAAAATTTTACAGATTAATATTGAGACTCAAATAAAGACAAAGAACAAAGACATTGTGCAAAGTCATATAGAGAGCCCTAATGCTTGTCCCCAACTTCTGCCACATTTTACATTGCTCTAGCTTCATGTGACAAGAAAAGTGTCAGAGAATTGCAAGATCTTCCTAAAAATTGAAATCTAGTTGGAAGCAAAGAATTTAAAGTAGCATACTGTGCAAAAGAGATTTTAGTCTTAACATTTATATGACCAGATTCTAAGTGTTTCCAACAAGCAGTAAACTCTGTAAAGGTTGAGATGGTTTGAGTACTTTTAAAGTGGTCAGAGAGAGTTTTGTTGGTCTGGGAGGATTATATTTGAATTTCTATTAACAAAGTACTTATAAAATTAACAATGTTATATGATAGCACATGGGTTTGCTCACTTGTGATCAGTTTCAAAGCATGATAACTATTGCCAGGATCCAAAATTTAGTAACCTTGGAGAATCATTCCCATAAGGAACTTAAAATTCATTATTTAAGTCATTTTAGCATTGTGTTTTAAAAAAATATCAAGGGCCTCCCTGGTGGCACGGTGTGTTGAGTGCCACACTGTGAAGCATCTGCGGCACGGTGCTGCGAGTTCGATCCCTGGTTAGGGAGGAATCCACACAACACAGCTGACCTCTCCTGCCTCGTCCGCTGCTCCCCTCAGAGTATATTTCAGTCGACCTACCTGTTCTGCTTGCTGCTCTTGTGAATCCTCTCCCGTGACACTGGCCTGTGCCAAAGCTCTTGTTATACATAAATTAAAAAAAAATATTTTAAAATAAATAAATAAATATCAAGAATAAACTCAAAATGCTATTAGAGTTTACTCTGAATAATTAGAACTGCAAAGAAGTGTAGTCTATAATGACATTTGCTTTTTAGCATATAACTTCCACATAGCAATTTTCCCTAACATTTCATCTGCACATTTTATTTAAGCTAACCTATATGTTACACCACAGAAGACAGGGTCAAATGGATCATAGATTCACATGTAAGAAAAACAGAAACCCTCCAGAGAGCATAATGATTTGTTCCAGTGAGATTGAGTGGGGCAGGGAGAGAGAAGAGGTGTTACAAAGTATTAGCTAACGCTGCTCAATAATTTACCAATCAATTAAAATGCCATTATTATTCTCCTTTGCCACTTAGCTTCTGTGATATTTAAAGGTCACATGGGCGCTATTGGGGAGGACAGCTATTAGCAGATACATGAAAATAGCATTTCCATTTTCTGTAATAGGGTGTCAAGGTAATTTGTGTCCTAGCTCAAGTTACACTCATCAGCACACAAGGGCAGATGTTTGACAAATCCTGTATACTAAAAGAAATGAGAAGGATAAAAAGTACTTAAAAGGTCTGATGAGGGAGGGTATGGATAATCAGGAGGAGCATATGACATTTGGTATGGTACTATCTTTTGGGTCCTTCCAACTAAGACCAGCAGAATCGTCTGCAGGAAATCGCCAGTTTTCTCTGCCTAGAGTGATTTCTACTTCTGCCTAGAATGATTTTTGGAGTAATGTGTCAAGAGCTATGTTAAACATTTTGCATATATAATCTCAGTTAATTTAACAGCACAGGAAAGAAAATATATTATCTCAATTTTATAGACAGAAAAGCTGAATATAGCATAAATATAGCATGTCTGAAGTCTTTTGAGTAAGAAGTGATAAGTAATAAGTCACACTTCTTTTTTTTTAAAGATTTATTTATTTATATATGCAAAAGTGGGGTACAGGCCAGAGGTGTGGGCGGTGAGAGGATTCACCAGAGACAGAGTGGGCAACAGAACAGGCAGATTGATTGAAGTACACCGCTGAGGGGAGCAGTAGGCAAGGCAGGAGAGGTCTGCCACACCATATGGGTCAACTCCCTGGTCAAGGATTGAACTCATGATACAGTGTCTGTGGATATCTCATAGTGTGGTGTTTAACCCCTTGCACCACCAGGAAGGCCCCCACAACTCTTAAAACATAATAATTTTGCTAATTATATACTTAGAATTAATCTATTATCTTGCTTTTCCCCTACATGTGTGCTGAATTTTGTTCACTGGTTATATTATAAATTATTTGTACAGGTGAGCTGGGTCTTTGATGTACAATGTGACTTAATAATATCTGGATATGCAACATAGGTTTAGAAAATGCTCAGAGAGAGCATGGATGAATATTTAAATTTCTATTTTGAAAGGATGATAAGTGGAAATAATGGTACTATACCCACACACCATCAACTTCTCCCCAACTTCTGCAGTGCTAACTGATAATATTACACTATTAAACTATTATTGAAGAGTTGACTCACTTTGGAAACTTGAGGCTATCTCTGCATGAACTACCATCTCAACCCTGATTGACATCAATGTCAACCAGCTAGCAAGACAGCATAGTACACACAAAATCATTGCTTAAGATCTACTTTTGACTGAAGAGCATCTGTTGGGAATATGTACAGAAACACAACATGAAGTACCTAGTTAGCTCAGTAACATTTCACAAGAAGGGGGCTTGTGAGTCAAGCAGTTATCAGGAATGAATGAGATGCCTAGTCCTTCAGTGTCCCTGCTTTTACAATTCCCAATTAATGTTCCTCCACACTCTATATTTAGGGCATGTTTTTCACCACAGTGAAAAACTGAAAAGACAGGCACCATAAAGCCAAAAACTTACAGAGACTTGGAATTAAGCAAATGAGTTGAAGGTCAAGCCTTGCTATTTTAGGACTTTGTGAGTTGACAAGAACCACCTACACAGTCTGAGTCATATTTCCCTCCTGTGTGTAATATCAGCATTACAGGAATTGTCTTTAAAGAAACAAATGAAATAAATTAAAAAGAATGTTTTTCCTTGTATATTCTGTGATCTCAAACTATAATAATATTCTTTGGAGTGAATATGTCTTCCTTGTCCTTGGTCTTCTCACACATATTGTTCTTACTGTTAACAAGTCTTTTCCCCATTTCATCTAGTAAGGTTGATAAGATCCAAGCTGATCACAAATGAATAAACAGCTTTTGGTAAATAGAGGGTGATGCTTAAATAGAATAAATGATTTTAGGAAAAACTTACTGTGTTTCTTCCACACACTAATGAAACTTTAAAAACATCTAATGGACATTTTTGTCAAGAAATAATTAGATGGGCCTCCCTGGTGGCGCAGTGTGTTGCGTGCCGCACTGTGAAGCAGCCACGGCACAGCAGCGCGAGTTTCATCCCCGGCCAGGGAGGGGACCCACATGGTGCAGCAGACCTCTCCTGCTTTGCCCGCTGCTCCCCTCAGCAGTATACAGTCGATCTGCCTATTCTGCTCCCCACTCTGTCTCTGGTGAATTCTCTCACCTCCCATGACTCTGGCCTCTAGCCCAGCTCTTGTCTGCATATAAATATAAATAAATCTTTAAAAAAGAAATAATTAGATATTTATCATTTTGTATTTAATGAATTTGGTTTTCTTATCACAATATTTTGATGGATGTTCAAGACTGTCCTCATTATACAATATTTGAAATTATAACTAAATCAATCATCTATATGGATTACCTATGTGGTGTGGCTGTGTCACTGAAAGGTGAACATAAGAACTTAAAAATCATTTGAATTTCTAATTAAAAAATAATACGGTTTTTAAAAAGGGAACTATGACAATCATGAAATGTGATAAAATAGAGATTTATGCTGAATTTTCAATTATGTCTATAAAAGAGTAATCTGAAGAACATTGTTTGAAACAACTTTTATGTTCAGTGCTTATGTTTCGGGACCTCCAAAAACGATTTAGATTGTAATGTGAGACAGCAGACACCAAAAAAGGGCCATGTGATTATTGGAAAACGTTATTATCTAGAGAAAAATCTAAAGGGTAAATTTGAAAATATATTATTGATCAAATCTATTTTTAAGCCTAATAGGCTGATTGTTGTAATTCCTAATGCCAGAAAAATTTGAGGTGAAGCTTCTGAAGGGCGCTCCTACTGCCGCCCCATCACCACTCCACTAAGTCATTACAAGATGTTGCAAGGCACAATGTCTTCATTTTCTTCCTGATTCAGAAAACACCTCTCACTCTATTTTCTTCTCAATAATAGCTATATTCAATTATAACTCACATTTTCTAAGACCTGCTTTCTAAAACTATATAATTCAAAGTTCTTTGAGTATATTTACAGAGCTATACAACTATCACCTCTAGCTTTAGAATAGTCCGATCAACCCCAAAAGATACCCTCCCTGTACACATTAGTAGTCAACCCGCTGCATCATTGAAAATCATTACTTTTTTTTTTTTTTGCAAAGATGGCATCAAAATAAAGAAGCCCCTACTCCTCCTGAAGCCAAAATCAATACAAAAGCTTTGAAGCCAAGAATTCAGGGCTGAAATTCACCCACAGGCCCAGGAAAAGAAAATCTACATATCACCTGCATTTCAGAGGCCCAGAGATTCTGAGATTCTGAAGGCACCTCAAATAGCTTCGAAAAAGTGCCCCCAGGAGAAGCACTTAGCCACTATGCCATCACCAAGTTCCCTCTGACCATTGAGTTAGTCATGCAGAAGAGAGAACAGTACACCTGTTTTCATGGTGAAAGTCAATGCCAACAAGTACCAGATCAAATCGGCTGTTGAAGCCTATGACTTTGATGTGGCTAAAGTCAACACTCTGATGAGACTTGATGGAGAGAAGGTATGGTCCACTGACTCCTGACTATGATGTTTGGATGTTGCCATCAAAATTGGGATCATCTAAACTGAGTCCAGCTGGCTAATTCTAGTTTTTTTCACCATACAATTTCGCCAATCCTCTTAGTTTCTATGAATCTGCCTGATGTGGACATTTAATGTAAATGGAATCAAACAAAACATGCTTTTAGTATCTAGTTTCTTCTTTTAGCCTAATGTTTCCAATGTGCATATGCCGTAATATGTAGAAGTATTTTATTCCTTTTTCTACCCATATGATATTACATTTCTTACCATATGATACAAACAGACAATTTTTTTGAAAGGTTTTGGCATGGCTGGATGAGAGAGTGAGAGAGAGAGAAAGAAAGGGCCAGGCCATCTTTCTGACCAGCAGGAACCTTTATTGTGCCCGAGCGAGGTTCCCCGATCCCCAGAGTGGGGGTCAGAGAAATCACACCCAGGTTACAGTCTGTGAGGTTTTTATAGGTGGGGTACTTTGGAGTGGAAAATGTTGAGGTTCCTTCTAGTGGGAAGGTTTTGGCGGGAGGAAGTTGTCCTTTGGTTGTGATCCATATCGAAGCCTCCAGGTTGCATTCAGTTTCTGCAACATTCTTGGGCCAGGTTTCTCCATGAATTGTTGCATTCCACTGGGATTGAGCCACTACCAGCTCCCAGGGGAGGGGAGACCATACACTTTTCTTCATGGTTCACATCTGAGGGACATTTGGCTGTTTCCACCTTTAGTTATTAAAAATAATGTGACTATTGTTAAGTCCCATTGTGAAGTCCCATGGAATGTCCGGCCCAGCCCAGGAGTTTGTTGTCTCAGGGTCCGGGCCCACCAGCCTGGTCCGGAAAAACGGAACTCCAGCCCTTATTTGGTAATGACGGGCCAAGCTGCCTCATGTGACTCAGGTATCAGCCCCCCGCCATATATGACCATAAAAAGCAGCTGTACTAACCCACTGGGGTCTCAACCCCACTTGGGCGAGGCTGCTGTGAAGGTTCCACTCTGGGGTTCGAACCCTAGCTCAAGCTAGCAATAAATCCAGCCTTGCTTTTGCATCTAGTCTGAGTCTGGGTCGTTTTTGAACTCGTACCTTTTCTAACACTATGAACATGTGTATGTAGGGTTATGCTTTCAATTTTCTTAGGTATAACCCAAGAATGAAATAGTTGGTTCAAATGCTATCTATATTTGGCACTTTCAGAAACTGTTGAATTGTTGTCCAGAGAGAGTAATCGCACAATTCACGATTCCTGCAGGAATGTGTGAAAATTCAACTTTTTCACACTAGTAATAACACACAGTAATACCTCTTTTTTATTTTAGCTACCATTGTGGGTGTGAAGATATGTCCCATTGTGATTTGGATTTGCATTTCCCTAACCACTAATGATATGGAGCATGATTTCTTGTGATTGCTGGTCATGTGTATATCTTCCTTGGAGAAACCCTTAAACCTTTGTTCATTAATCTAGATATCATCACTTTCCAACTAAATGATTTGAAAATGTTTTCCTCTAATTTGTAAGTACACTTCCTCCAGAGTTTGTTGTCACTGCTGTATTATATTTCATGACTTTTGAATTAATTCTGTAAAGTCAATGCTATTTTTCATAAGTTGCCACTCTAGTCTGCTCAGTTGACTCAGAATCAACATTTTATGGCCAGGGATATATTGAATATTTGAAACCATTAAATCTCTGGTTTTTGCTGAAGTCCCTTGTGTATATATTGGGACACATCTTTAACATTGGTGGCTTACAGCTCTGTCTTAGTCTTTACTTCCTTCTTGAATAAAGGCTCATTATTACTCAGTGATAGAAGCTAGAGCCTCCTCCCATTCATGTGCATAGCCCTAGTCATGCACACTGTCTTGTGCCTGTACCTGGTCTTCAAGACTTCCAGGAAAACTTCAGAACTTTTCAACATCTACACTGGACATCTCATTCCCCAGGTTTCCTTTTAAGGATATTTTTGTTCTCCTTTTTAAGAAATATTTATTTATTTATTTATTTATGCATACAAAACTGGGTGCTGGCCAGAGATATGGGGCATGAGAGGATTTACCAGAGACAGAGTGGGAAGAGAACAGGCAGATCCACAGACTTACACTGCTGAGGGGAGCAGTGGGCGACACAGGAGAGGTCTGATGCGCCATGTGGGTCAGCTCCATAGCCAGGGATCAAACTTGTGCTGCAGTGGCTATGGATGCTTCATAGTATGGTGCTTAACCCCTTGTGCCACCAGGGAGGGCCCCCCTCCTTTTTTTGCCCCAAAATTTAACATCACTTCTGCAGTTCTAATGTTAAACAATTGTTCCCTGTATTTTCCATAAACTATTCTGAGGTTATAGTTTTTATCACTGAGCAAGTTGTATGTTAAGTCATAGGAAGTCAAATCTTGTGAGGAAGATTTCCCAGAAAAATGGAATATCAGTAAACATTGACAGTTTTTGGGAAATTGAGCATTTTGGGGGATGCACTTCTAATATTTTCTACCCTTTATTTAATTTTTTAAATGATTTATTTACTTATGCATATAAGAATTGGGGTATAGGTCAGAAGTGCAGGGGTGGAGGATGGTGAGAGGATTCACCAAAGACAGAGTGGGGAACAGAACAGGCAGAAAGACTGAAATATACTGCTGAGGGGAGCAGTGGACAAGACAGGAGAGGTCAGCTCCCTGGCTGGGGATCGAACTTGTGTTGCAGTGGCTGTGGATAGCTTCATAATGCTGAGACTTGACCCTTTGCACCACCAGAGAGGCCCTTTCTACCCTGTCTAGCTGCTTCTTGATTGATGATTTTAAGAGTTACTATGATTGGGAGTACGTATGTTTTCAAGGTGACCGTGAAGTTGAAAGAAGATGGGAATAAGTTGAGTTAAAGCATAAGAAAACTTGTTCTTTCAGAGATTCGGTCTTTTTTCTTGAAAGATCTGCCTGTTCTGCTTCCCACACTGTCTCTGGTGAATCCTCTCACCTCCAATAACTCTGGCCTGTACCCCAGCTCTTGTATGCACAAATAAACAAATCTTCAAAAAGAAAAGAAAAAAAGATGATAATTCATATTGTCTTAAACCTTTTGTTCATTTTCAGAGTCCTGAAAAATTTGATTTTGACAGTCCTTCTTAATGCTTATGTTGATTTTATGGAAGATCAGAATTTTGCAGGTCCTTACTATACAATTGTGAAATATATTCTTCCCCATATAGTTTTTAACATAATATCATCTATATTTTTCATTTGCTTTTCTTTACCTTTCATCTCCCTACCATACGGATTTAAGTGAATTGAACTTTTTTGTGTGTCAAATGTTGAATGTGAGAGATAAGAGCATGGAACTAATAATGGGAGGTTAAATAAAGGGAGGGACTGAGGAACTGGTTTTGAGAGTGGCCTTTTCAAGTCAAATTTTGTTTTTATCAAAATTTTTATTTTCTATATTGGTGTTTATTTTTGTACTATGTTTGATTTCTTCTCTATGTGTAGTCCCCGTAAATTCCCCATCACCACATCACCTGTGAACCATCACCATAGTCCTTCGTGCTCTTCTATTCCCTGTTTTGACCCCTTGCCCAACCCATCTACTGCTATACGCCTCAGATCTATAATTTGCCTTCAAGTTTTGTCTCTTTTTTTTTTGACACTGTTCAGTTTCTTATATTCCTTCTATAAATGCAACCATCTTATATATTTCTTTTTGCTCCTTCAAGTCAAAAATCTTAATGAAGATTCTAAGTGTGGAAAATACCTTTTGAAATGCAGTCATGAAAATCCTTATTGCAGTCTCTTTTGCTAATAGCATCAGATATGGTAAGATAGGAATTGCAATGTTCATAGAGTTTTGCTAATGTAGAGAAATTTTTGAGGAAACATTGTAGTGATATTCACAAAATATCCCTAAAAGTTTACTCTTTTTTAAAAGGTTTTTTTTAAAAAGATTTATTTATTTCTGCATACAAGAAGTGGGGTACAGGCCAGAGGTGCAGGGGGTGAGAAGATTCATCAGAGATAGAGTGGGGTCTATTAGAGAGAGAACAAGTGTTTGACTGAAATACACTGCTGAGGAGAGCAGCAAGTGAGACAGGAGAGGTCCACTGCCCCATGTGGGTCAGCTCCCTGGCCAGGGATTGAACTCATGTTGCAGTGGCTTTGCAGACAGCTTTGTAATGCTGCGACTTAACCCCTTGTGCCACCAGGGAGGCCCCTAAAAGTTTACTCTGTATTCATAACTTGGTTTTGTGTCCAAATATTTTTCATGTGGCAACATTGTCAACAGACTAGTATAAATTGCTGAGATTCCAAAGTTAATATCTGCTTTAAGAACTCCATGGGGGGCCTCCCTGGTGGCACAGTGGATTAAGCTAAGCACAATGGGGCAAACTGCAGCCACTGCAGCACGAGTTTGATCTCTGCCGCTGGCCAGGGAGGGGACCCACATGGTGCAGCAGACTTCTCCTGCCTGGCCCGCTGCTCCCCTCAGCAGTGTACTTCGCTGATCTGCTTGTTCTGCTGCAGGCTTTCTCTGGTGAATCTGCTCACCCTTCCCCACACCTCTGGTCTGTACCCTGGGGTTACTAAAGGGCCATGTCACTAGTGGGGCAAGAAAACCTCCTAGTCATGTCTGTGGTCCTGCTAAAATATGATTAGCTTTCTACTCATCACCAAACTTCTGATCCTGAACAAGTGTCCTGCATTTCCCATGTCCTATTTCCTTATTAGCACAATGACTGTGTGGTCAATTCTCCACACATTTTCATGACACCATTTTTTTTTTATCATCACATTCTTCCTATAGCAAAAGTGTATGTAAAGAAATATGAAAATGACTATTATATAATAACCATGGGATGACTGTTAAAATACCTTCATTGAAACTTGTTAAAGATGTAAAGCCAACTTCACTCAGAATCACAGTGTTAGGAAGGGGTCACTACAATATGATGTTATAATGGAGAAGAGACATTGGACTCATCTCTGAATATAGCATGGTGAGTGGAAATTTACAGCTGAGAAGCAGGATGGGGGTCAGTGGATGGAAAATTATGAAGGGCTAACATCAAGGGGGGTGTGGCTAAATTTCCCTCTCAGATTTCTTGTTAAAGGCAGGCAGGAAGGGTCACACATCACCTGGTGGGTAGTGGATGATGAATAACCCAATCAGATATTGAGTGTGAGGGTTATTGTTATTAATTGAACATAGTTTTTGCAAAAACTAGGTTTTATAAGGAAATACACAGATGGATGGGCATAGGAGAAGATTCAGGAGGTTGTTTAAAGTTTAGTCAGGCAAAACATTTTTATCACAACCAATACTCTAGGTAATACTAATAAATGGGACCCTCAAATAAAAGGAATTTTATCATTTATATTGTTGGTTGTCTGTCTCTCAACATTCCTTGAAAACTATTTCTGACTGGATGATTAAATCACATAGATTGGTTCAATGAATCTCTCTTCTCCTTGAGACACTGTTTGCTTCTTGATCTTATCTTTCTTGGAAAGTCCTTAACAGCTTTAGCAACATGTCCTTGTTATTTAAACTACCAGTTGTGTTTGAAGAACTGTCATTTCCCTCACTTCCATCCATCTTCATTTGATCTCTTCTGTCTCAGCACCTCACTATTTATGAGTCACCCACCCAAAAGCCCACAAATTGTCTCAGACTTCTTCCTCTTCCTTTATTCATACCAAGTCAATCATTAAATTTTAACCACCAATTTTACTCTTGAATGTCCCCTAAGTCAATGTCATCTTATCTTTTATTTTTGCTGTTGTTATCCATCTAAAATATAAATCTGACCAGGTCATGTCTCTGGTGAAGATCATCAGCAAAAGGTAAAGTTTATGCATTGAAGTCCTGCCAAATTAGCTCATCATTCTATTTTTATTCATAATCGGATGAACAACTGTGTGTGACTGAAACAAAAACTATTTATGGACATGTTTTAGTGCTTTGACTATATTATTATGGACAATAGAAACCTTTCCTGAGAAAATTACATTTGAGCATAAATCTAGACTGAGTAGAGGGTAATTAAGGCAAATGTAGAAAGTGGTTTACAGGGAAAAAAAGGTAGCGCTTTGAGTAAAATGAATTGCAAAATCCTGTCGCTGGAGGGAATTTGACTTTTTCAAAGGTTCATGGGGAGGCTGGTGTGTAACTGGAATCAAAACAGCAGGAAAAATAATGCAATCATAGAAAGCTGCTTCAGAAAACTCAGATAGTTATTATTGCTGTTATTCATTTCAGTTGATGAAAATAGAAAATACCACATGAGCACTGGAATCCAATCCAGCACTTCTCATTCATAATGAAGAGAATGCAATAATATCCACATTGCCATATCACAAGACATATGTATACCATTTTCTGTGATTTATGTGAACCCTATGTCAAACGCAGGACATCAAGGGCAATAATTATATCAGTTGTTCTGAAGAAAAAATGATGACAATTTAAGTGTTTAGAGAAATTTTGGATTTTGGCAATCATATATATATGCTTCATGATTATAATGTACCTTAATAGACATCCAGCCCATTCAGATCTCACTAAGTCACTGTACATGATTTTAGGAGCACTGTCAACCTTCCACACAGAGCACCCTTCAAAGTGCAGCATATCAGTGACCCCCTACTGTGTGGTCTCCAGTCAAGGCTGAACAGAGTGGGGCCAGCTCTTCCATCTACATTTATTTTCATAAAAATGTCAACAGAAAATAAGCTTCAATGATAAATCTGTGTTTATATCTTATTACAAGTGGAAACAAGCCAGTTTCACATTTTGTGCAAACACTTTCAATCACCTTTTATGGCCATGTAGCTGCTGTGTTTAACAATTAAAAAATTAAAATGTAGATTTCACTAACAATACATAAGTATTGACGACAAGATAGTTTGTGGGGCCCTATTTCATTCAGGGCTGAGTTTAGGAAGGGAGCTGTGGCTTAAAGGTCATGGAAAGCTGCTTCTCCTCCAGCTGCACTTTAAAGACATTACTGAAAATGCATTCTATTTAAATAGCTATTTGGATAATTAGATATGTCCAATCAGTGGGAGAAAACCACAAAAACAATCATCAGATGAGAAAATGTTCACATTTAAAATGCACTGGTGTCAGAAAGAAAGAAAATGATTTTATTTTCAAAGCAACTGGAGTTTGGGGAAAAGTGCTGAAAAATCAATTTATTTTCAAAGGAATGGGTAGACTGATTATGCATTTGTTAGTTCCATTGGCACTGTTTGGATACAATATAGATGCATTGATTTTCATGCATATGTGATATGTTTTTTTCTTCCACAGAAAATACAGTGTTCACAAAGAAAAGAGATTTTTTCCTTTATAGTTAAAATAATAAATTCAACTTTCCCACTCCATCTTCTTAAGTTATTTTCCTTTTGAGCTTAATAAATTATTTGTGATTTATTATGGGGAACTATTTATCTAAAAAAATTAATTCCAGCAAAGGGTCAGACCTCAACCCCCTTATTTTACAGCTTCTTTTTTAGGCAGTTTTAGAAAAGGAAGCAAGGAGAAGCTGAAGTTGTTGCACAGACAGTGTCTTCTTTTATGAGCTCCAGCCAAAAGAGAATGTTGAATATCATGATTCTTCAGAACAGCAGAAGATTATTTCGGTCCTTTCAATATTCTGTTATGAGTTGCTTAAACAAGACCACATGTCCTTCTGATCCCCAGCTCTCTATGTTTGAGTTTTATCCCCATAAATACTTGCTCTATCTTGTAAGATAGAACTTTGGGAACTCAAAGTTAACATAGTTAGTTATTCCCAGAGTGCCTGAGAAGCAGAGTTGCCTAGGAATTAGTTTAAAATAAAGACCCCATACCAGGATTGAAAAATCTAACAAATCAGATCTAATAAAGCAGGGGAGGGGAGCAAGTGGCAGGTAATCCCAGAAACAGCGATTTTACAGCCTCCGGTTGATTCTGGCATAATTTGTCTTGGGAGATCAGAATTCCAGTGGGGTTATTAGATGAAAAAAGTATACCTCAAATAAACATACCCTTTCTAAAACTTTCCTTTATAAGCTAACAAACGTTTAATCCCATTTGATGTGTACTTAAGAGGCCTCTAAGAACTGGGATAAATTGTGGTCATTTGATTCAATATGGACTTTTTCATTATGTTGATTTATCCCCTTCTCAAACACTACCACATATGTATGTAAATTTGAACATAAGAAAGCATTTTTGGAAATTCATATATATATGCAAATACTCTTTTGTATGACTCCATTTAGAGAGTCTCAAGGATCCTCGCATCTCTAATCATGCAGGAAAGTGTCCCACATTCCTGTATCTTACATTGAAGAATGTAGGGGGTTGTGGATTTGCAAATTCACGCTCATATACTCGTGGGCTGACCAGAACCGGAATAGCTATTACACAGTTTATAATGTTCAAAGAGTTTTCCTATATACTTTTTGTTATTTGGCATTCACAGTTAATCTATAAGGTGAAATTCTTTTGTATTTCTATTTTTTAAATATCAGGATTTTTTTTTCATATTACTTAAATATCAAACTGACTGTAGCTAAATTTGCCTACTGAAATAGAAATGTCTTATGTGACATAATACACATCAGTGGAAAATAAATTGGGTTACTTCCTTCCAGATACAGGAACTAATGAGACTGGGGTTTAAAAGCTGCTGGTATTTCTACATGCTGCTTGTGGAAAAAAGATAACTCAAAATTATTTGTATCATGGATTGGAGTCTAGAAATAGACTCAAGGAAGGTAGACCTGCAAGTAAGAAGGGATTAGAAAACACACCTTTTTTCAGCAATGACTCTGTGTGCAGGTGACATGATTGTAGAAAAATCTCAAAAAATCTATGAAAGCTCCTAGAATTGATGAGTTCAAATTGTCACATGTTACATGAGCAACATAAAACTAGCAATTTTACTTCCATATATGAACAATGAACATGGGAAAAATCAAAATTAGAAACAGTATCATTTACAATTGCATCAATGAAAATGAAAGAACTAGGTACACACTTAATAGAACATATAGAATCAGTATGCTGAAAGCAACAAAATACAGGTGAAAATATTTATTAAAAAAGATCTAAATAAATAGACAGAACATGTTCATGTAGTGGGTGGCATAGCAAAAATGCCATTTTTCTCTAATATGATCTTTATGTTTAATCCATTTCCTATTGGAATAGTGTAGGTAGACATACACAAATTTGCCCTAAAATTGATATGAAGGGCAAAAGTCTTAAAAGAGCAATTTGTTTTTGTAAATTGATAGTAATGTATAAGGTATCATTCAGTCCAATATTCAGACCCCCCATGACACTGCAGTGATCAAGACCATGGTATTAGTGGAGTGAGAGACTCATAGACCAATGGAACAGAAACAGAACCAGGAATAGGCCCAAATAAATATACCTAACTGGGGCCTCCCTGGTGGCGCAGTGGGTTAAGCAACGCACTATGAGGCAAACCGCGACCGCTGCAGCACGAGTTCGATCCCTGCTGCCGGCCAGGGGGGGGA